>OY720460.1:38767229-38864729 GCA_963082715.1 Harpalus rubripes
TGTGTGTGTGTGTGTGTGTGTGTGTGTGTGTGTGTGTGTGTGTGTGTGTGTGTGTGTGTGTGTGTGTGTGTGTGTGTGTATGTGTGTCAGTGCGTGTGTGGGAGGGTAACAAAATTGTCGTCTACGAAAACTCTAATACTACAATTCCAAAAATTATAATTCTTTCGTATTCCTCTTCTTTACATTCATATGAAGAGCTGATTAGATTGTGGTTATAATTGGTCAACCGGAAGTACCCTCATTTGAAGATTTTAACAGTTTTTCTTGAAAAAACGATGTTAAATATAATTTTTTCACATTTAATGTTATTATAAATATTAAAGAACATTGTATTCTCTAGACTAGATTAGACTGCATTTTGTACTTAATGTTAAATGGATATAGAGTTATAAAATAATAAAGACTACTACTATATTACATAAATCCTGATTGAAAGATGTCAGTGTCAGTTGACATATTCGTAGTATATTTGTGTTATAAGTCATCATCATTACCGAAATCTGCGTACCAAGCAGATTGGCACACCCAGCAATGGGTAATATGCCATGATGATATATTTATTTATTTATTTATTTATATTTGTGTTATAATTTTACTCGAAATATAGTATCTTTTTGATCGAAACTTTCTGTATGGAATTTGTATAAAATACATACAACTGTCGAAAGGTAATGTACATACAAGAAATTTAGAATTTTTTGCAAGGAACTTTCTGTATAGATTTTATAGAAAATACATAGGCATTTACGAAAATTCTACCGGAAGATATCGCATCTACCGACTGTGTTCGAAAACACGAATGGTAAAAAGTTACCGTGTTCGAAAATTGTACAATATCTACCAGATCCATCTACAGGATTCATGAAGAATCTAATATTAAAAAAAGGTAGTGATGCAATGCGAAGTGTACGCGTTAAAAGTGGAAATGTGTACAAAGTATGACTCTGCTCAGTTTGTTAACTACATCAAATTTCTAACCTGTTTCAAATTTTCATATTTTTGTAGGTTATGGATCTACCCTGTTGACCACTTGCGTTCTTAAAATATCGATTCCGGTAGCTATAACCTGATAAACAGGTGTTTACCGGTAACAGTTCACAGGTAGAATTTTCGTAAATGCCTCGTATAACTGACGGAAGGTAATGTGCTGGCCGCATCACATTTTTGTAAATGTATCTATTTACTTGGATTAATTAAATGTTGTTATAATTTACAGGACAAAGCCAATTTAATAAGTTAACATTTATTAATCTCTTTTAAATTAACAATCGCGAAATAATATTGACATTGTCTAGTGAGGAAAATGAGCATGTACGAGTACAGCACTGAACGACAATTGATCATTAGTTGCGTCAATAGTATGACGTAGTATCCCAATCCTTTTATTGTTTTATCATGTTACAGAAGCCCTCCTCTCATTTGTACGAGTGGACAATCATTCATTGCTATCTTTCTAATTGCATTAGCTGTTATTATCTTTTCCTTGTATTTTACTTTTTATTTTAAACTTTTAAACACAAAAATGCTATTAGAAGATTCGTGAAATACTTTTCCGCTAAAAAGGTTTTCGTGTAGACAGAAATTAAAATTTAAGATTATTTTTGTGAAGTAACTAAATTACTTACATTTCTAAAGCTTTTATTAGTTTCATTGTCAATTTTTATGTACATTGTAGTGGTAGAAGTTGTCACCGTACAGCTTTTGTAACCTACTAAATTTTGTAGTTGGTTCTGACACCACGGTTTGCAGGGCGTTTGCTGTTGTAGTAGTCGTAGCATCATAGTGTCGGTAGTACTCACAAAGCTGACTACAGACGATGATTATATTATCGTTCAAAACACATTATTGATTTCAAATGCACGTGAAATTTAATTATCCGTCGATTTTGTGTTATTAAGTTAGGTTGGTGCATTGCTTGCTTTTAGTGTTAAAATAAGTATGCGGGATTAGCGCAGTTGCATGGTATATTCAACAGGTTTATGGCGATTTTTTTATTAATTTATAATAGCAATATACAACGGTGTATAAAATTTTAGTTCATCGCATATTTAAATATTTCTTTTACTTCTGTTGATATGACGCTTTCGCTTTACTTTAAGGTGCATTCACAAATGAAAATTAGGTTTATTGTTTTTGTTTAGGTTTAAGTAAGTCATTCTTAATGTAAGTTTAAATTACCTGGTAATTAGTTTTGATATGTACAGACATCTAATAAATGCTTCAAAAACATGATTAAAATATCGGTAGAGCCGTACTCAACAAGACACCTGTGCGCCGTAAAACTGTCATTCGCTTGGCATTATTAATTAGATTTCACCAATTAAGTTATGACAGTCTCCATGTTCTTCTCGCATTTGTTTAAAAAGCCGAATCCACCAAGCGGATACTAAATAAAGATGGGTGTATATCTATATCATTTCAGACTCGTTCTCATTGGTGAAGTTTGTGACGTCAAACTAAATCATAAACCTTGCAATATTTAGCTTTAAGATATGGATTTAGAAACCCTAAATTCTAAAGTGTGAATGGTGTCATTAGATAATATGCGGCCAAAATCTTTAAAACTAAAGTATAAACCATAAATGAAAATTAGGTTTATGGTTTTTGTTTAGATTTAAGTAAGTCATTCAAAAGTGCAAGTTTAATTTAACTCCAATTTAGTTTTGATTGTAGTGACATCTATGTAAATGTAAATGCTTCGAAAATAAGATTAAAATATCAGTAGAGCAATACTTAATAGATACCCGTGCGCCGTGAAACTGTCATTCGCCTGACATTGCATGGTTATATTTCAGCAATTAAATTTTAACAGTTCTGTGTTCTCGCATTTATTTAAAAAGCTGATTCACCAATAGTATGTTCCGTAAATAAATCAGACTAATCGTAATCGGTGAGTTGTTGGTTACTGAAAGTGGTGAGTATTTTCGGAACAGCTTGATATTCAAGTTCCTTCAGATAAGCATTCTTGATTCCCAACACTATTCAAATCATTTATAATTCCATCGTAGTGTGCACAATTGTATTCCCTTGGTATTTACTCTTGTAAAAAGTAAAAGAAAAAAATGCAATTTTTATTTCAATAATTTAAACATAGTTACCATTATGACGAATTTTTGATAGCACAACCTCACAAAGCAAACAATAAACTTCAAATCACCTTCAAATAGCGTCAATGTCTTCTGTCAAATTGATGCAAATTGCAAATAACCGAAGTCATCGTGCTTTGAGAGCGATGAGTTTGGTGACTTAACCAGACTCACCAATTTCAGGTCACCGCGTTCCATAAATCAAATGTTTTCAGGAATTGGATATTTACGGAGCGGAAAAACACAATTTGGTGACTTTCGGGTATTTACGGAACATACTACAAGTGAATACTAAATAAAGATGGGTGTATATATCTATATCGTTTCAGACTCGTTCTCATTGGTGAAGTTTGTGACGTCATACTCAATCACAAACCTAAAGTTTGGACGGTTTGGACCTTGGCATGTTTGGCTTTATGATTTGGATGTAGAGGCACTAAATTTTGAAGTGTGAATGGAGTCATTACATAATATGTGACCAAAGTCTTTAAATCTAAAGTATAAACCATAAATCTAAACATAATTTTTATTTGTGAATGTACCTTTAGTCGAATCAAAATAAATCAAATGCCATCGAAACTTAGCCGTGTACAGAGGTGTCCGTTCATAAATAAACCAGCAAATATCTCTTTTATTATTACTTTTAACGATATATAACATAACCCCTCTATATAATTGCGGAAGTTGCTCAATATTATTACCAGTTTTTGAGTGATTGATAGCATTTTTTAATTTGGAAATAAAACTACATATGTATATTGATATTTGAAAAGTATGTAAAATTTGCTTTATAATAGTAAGGTAAAAGCAAAAAAATATAAATAAATATATAATTACGGAATATTACCCATTGTTGGGTTTGCCAATTTGCTTTATGTGCAGATATGGGTAATGATATGATTATATCTTCGTCCCATGCAGACGTTTACCAGGCATCACCGCACGGACACTATGGCTGGCGTTGAAAGTTTTAAAATTCGAAATAATTATGGCGTCGGTCCGAACGAATTTGGGTCCCCAGATTAGCGACCAGACACTCAGGCAAACGGCCATGAGACCCTAATCCTTTGTTATAATACCTAATAAAAATAAATGGCGAATGATTAAAATATGCATTCGATTTTTATTAAGTGCCAAAGGTTTTGCATTTCATTTATTTTACATTAAGTACGCCTTTCAATTTAAATAAAATTAATTTAATAAAAATTAAATTGATGTCCATCTGTATGAATACATATTACGTTTTAGCACAGATTCAAAACACTATAGTGTTTTGAATCTATGGTTTTACGTATCACTTATTCACTAAATGGGTAAAATTTTACTGACTTTAATTATTACAGTTATTCAATGTAAAGTAGTATTAATATGTCATATTCAAAAGAGTTAATTTCGTAGCTTGCTGAATTTAATAAGACATTAACCTGAATATAATATTAATATTATTGGCCATTGAAATTTTTAATAATATAACAATATTATAGTTTTTATATTATTGAATAGGAAATTTCTTGTACTTTTTAAATTTGAATAAGTAAGATGCTTTATTTGAAAATTAAAAGTTGCTTTCAATTACTCAAAAACTGGAAGTATTCCTATTCGCGATCGAAATTAACGATACAGGGGCTGATTTTCGAAGCAAGATGGCCGCCATACGATGGGTGTCAGAGCATAAACAGTTTAATATGTGACAAACTATCGCCTACTTTTATTTATTTAAATGACGTAAACTGTTTTCCTATTGGCTATAAATGACGTACTGTATGTGCTCCGACGTCACAGGAGTGGGGGGTTATTTTTCATTACTATTTCTGGCGCCAATCATTTTATTTAATTATTTACGAAAATAATAAATTATTATTATTTTTATATATGTATACTGGTGATCGTGTCCAGAAAAACTCTTAATTGGGATTGGTAGTCGGAATTTGGACAGGAAGCGAATAAAACAATAGAAAATCGCTAACGTTTCGATGTATTTGACATCATCATCAGAGCTGAGTATACATGAAATAAGAAATTATATTATGACAAAAAATAGATACTAACAAATTTCAAAATATACAAATAAACATACCATTATTGATCTTCGAAGTTGTACTATAAATATACCATTTAATATCATTATATAGGTTTGTATTTTTATTGCAGATGTTAACTTGTGAACGAGTGTTGTGTGACTGACGACAATTTGTCTCTCAAACAACCCCCAAAAAGTTAACAAAAAATCACCATAGATTGCAGTAGGAAACATGTTGGTAGAGTTCACCCGGTAAATTTTAAATTACTATATTATTTAAAATAGTATGATATAAACTATTTAAATGATCTATTTATTATATATATATATATATATATATATATATATATATATATATATATATATATATATTATTTTTTATATTACTATGAAAAAGATTGCATAAACTTTAATTTTAAATACTTTTATAAGAATGTGAAACCAGCTCATAAAATAATAAGCGACATATTTACATGTCAATTACGATGTGTGACGAGTTTTTTTTACAAAATGTATCACATATTTCTGAGTTTAGTGTGTGTCTTGCGTATTCCTTCGTTGTAGGTATTTATATTTACAAACAAACAAATATTTCATTGACTGGAATGTGCATACATACTGTCATAGTGAAGGCCAATTGAATATCAACTGCTGGTGGAATCGGCAAACATCGGGACAATTCGTGAGTTGACAAACATTACTTCGCCTAGTACGGAGCTGTGTGGGTTTTGAGCATGGCGCAGGTTTAAATAAAATGTACATAGAAGGAGGAGCGTACACAACTATTCGGCTTTGTTCGATTCAACACGAACATGCGTGAACGGGCCAGCTATTGTCTTCCAATGCGCGTTCAGTTCAGCGTATGCTGATAGGTAGAGTATATGAGTTCCAGTCTATAATTTACATCAGTGAGTATCATTTAGTATTTTGTAATATGGCGAAGAAACACAATGCTACAGATTTGGATGAATGACAGCAAGAAAATATTGTCGACTCATACGAAGCAGTATAGTATCTCCAAATGAACGATGACTAAAATTTTAAAGCATTGAAATCTACACGAAGATTATGCTAAGACGAAAGCCAAAGCGGCCGAACGCATTGCACTACTTCTCTCGTCGATCGCAATATTCTCCGCCGGACATTGCGAAGGAAATATCAGCTTTTGATTAGTCAAATCCATCCATACAGACTATACGCGTTCACCCAGAGGTCGTAAAAATAGATTCCAGATTGTGACAAGTAAACAAGAATTTTCCTTTTATGCTTTCAGTATGTTTATTTATAGTTCTATTATTCATATGCACTTAAAGTTTCTATCCTATTTACAAACATCGTGTACTTCCTCTTAAAATAAAACAGATCGTTAGTGTAAACTTAACGAAGACTTATTATCACTAAACTTATTCCCAGTCATGTTTAGTCATACATTATTCAACCGCATACACACATTTACACATTGTTATAACTATTGACAGTATTGACTTTGTTAACTGATTTCAGTTGCAGTTCTGACAAGCAACATTCGTGGTTCATGTGTTATTGACAATTGTAGGGCCCAAGTTAATTATATATTGCGATAAATTGAAATGTTAGGTAACATTACCAGAGTTTGCTTTTGCTATCAATCTTTATCGACAATGGTGACTGTTGCTGACGGAGCATGATTCACAAACATAGACACATTTAGTATTCTTAGCATAAGAATGACATTGTGCAATAAAGAGTGTATGATATTCGACAACAACAGTAATTCAAGTAGTTTGTTTTTCTGATTAAAGGTTGTAGACAATGTTAAATTATTAAAGAATACTGGTTGGACTTGCATTGTCTTTATTATTTTTATATTTAAAATATAACAACGTTTCGACTGCTACAGATCTACAGTCGTCATCAGGTTACAAAATAATAATAATATAATTATAAAACATAAAATAAATAGTAAATATATAAATTGTGTAATACAGACTTTCATAAAACTATTCAATCAAATTTTGACGTCCTCTATTTGACATAATAATGTTTTCCAAAGGTTACTGATTTCAACGCTTGGTTTACTAACATTGTTTGCATTTGAAAATATAAAAACTGTTTCTTTAAATTTTCTTCTCCTCCATTGTTCTTCCTTGTGGAGTATTTTTGCTTCTTTCCACAACATATGATGCCCTTCCTCCATTTAACTAAAACAAAACCATCTGGCATCTTAGATTCAAAAAACTGTATTTACCAAATTCCGTGTGAGTGTGGAAAATTTTATATAGGTGAAACCTGGGGCAGCATATTATTAATGGGAGGAAGGGCATCATATGTTGTGGAAAAAAGCAAAAATACTCCACAAGGAAGAACATTGGAGGAGAAGAAAATTTAAAGAAGCAGTTATATATTTTCAAATGCAAACCATGTTAGTAAACCAAGCGTTGAAATCAGTAACCTTTGGAAAACATTATGTCAAATAGAGGACGTCAAAATTTGATTGAATAGTTTTATGAAAGTCTGTATTATACAATTTATATATTTAATATTTATTTTATGTTTTATAATTATATTATTATTATTTTGTAACCTGATGACGACTGTAGATCTGTAGCAGTCGAAACGTTGTTATATTTTAAATATAAAAATAATAAAGACAATGCAAGTCCAACCAGTATTCTTTAATAGTTTGTTTTTGTCACACATGTTATAGAATATGGTCATAAAGCTAAGGATATCGTAACTCTGTTCAGGAAATAATTTGAAATTGTTAATATAATTCGTTTACATTGACTGGTATTTTAGAATTTTTGTGTTTCGTGTTGATTTACGTGATTTATCAATAATATCAAAGACAAAATATCGAAAAAATAATAATGGTCTTTTGATACAGAAAAATATGTTTCCTAGTCGGTGGACTTTAGAGCGAATTGAGCTACCTATAAATGAAACACATAAGTATTAACGCAAACTAAAGACACATATGATGGCTGTCTTTCATAACAGAAACTATAAACGTACCAAATTAACCTTCACCTTATCCGTAGGTCCAAAGCTGTTCAAAAATTCCACTGGCTAGGGTAAAAAGAAGATCGGTAGTTTTTGTTATGAAAGTTGACCCCAAGACGAACATAAAACCCTTTGCTCACAATTGAGTCGGTCAGTTTTAAAAGGTCAACTAGAGGTGGGCGCGTGAGTAACTTTTTCTTCACGATCAGTGCGGCATTTTGTTTGGTTATGTAAGTGGGTAATGTGTAACTACAGTGTCATTAATTCCTGACTAAACGTTTCCATTAAGAATGTAGTCAAGTAACATTTCTCAACATTGTATAGTCAGAAATTTGAGGAGCGAGCGTTTTTCTACTTTGTCGCTCTAGAGCGGCAAAGTGACATTTTGCGTTGACAAAAGAGAGCGCAAATAGCTACTTTGTATATAGACTGTAGAAAAAAGCATTTATGCAAATCTGTAGAAAATTTTATTATTTTTACAAACACACAAAAACACACACACACACACACACACACACATACACACACACACAGACATCATCGTGAAAATGTTAAAATTGGGTTGTAGGGCCTTAAAACGTGGTCATTTACCAAAATTTCGACATACGATTTTTAGCACGATCCCTATACCTCCCTTACCAAGGGTAGCGGGAGGTAAAAATGTAATCACGACCAATCACACACGACTTTTTATGTTTGATCAATCACGCTCACAATTTTATTTTGGCACTCACGCCAGATCACACCCGGCGGGTCACGTTCTTGTCATGTAATTGTTTCTATGTACATTTAAGCCTAATGTAACAACACAGTCATAAGTTGTTATAAAATTTGTTAACAAATTGGTAATAAGTTAGGTAACAAATTGGTTTCATTGGAAACGAATGTTTATGGACAAATAGAATGGTATATTCCATCACAAATATTATAAATTTAGTAACAAATTTGTTAACAAAATTATGATCGTGTCAAACGGGTTTAAAGATATTTGTATCTTAAGTGAAATCGCAGCAACTGTATATAAATTTTGGGTACAACAATAAACACTAGTTTATCCAAAATACTGTTGATGCCATATTTGGAAATACTAATAATAACAAGAATGTAAAGTAAAAGATAAGACAATTTTTTAAATAAAAATAGAAGAAAACTTGTACTCACGTCCGATTGAATTTCAATCACGCCTGATCACGCGCGATAATTTTTTAGTGCCTCACGCTCACGTCCAATCACGACGCAAAATTTAAATTATATTCACAATCACGCGGGTCACGTTGTGCCCCATCGTTACCCGACAAAATCGCGGCCCGCGCCCTCGCGCTCACCTCTAGTATCAACGCTAGTTTATAAAATTAAGTGTTAACAAATACTCGAAATCTTAGTCATACAGCACTTTTTTATACGTTGGTTTTGTAAGAATTAAGAATAAATTATCTACGTCACATAAAAAAATTACCCATTTTTAATTTATAAAAATTTATAGGAGACGCATATAAAACTGAAGTACTTTGTGTTTGAAGAAATAGTTTTCATGTTTTGTCAATCAGGAAGAGATAAAATTGAATAGAAATACATTTAAAAAAAGATACCGGCTGTTCAAAATATCTCTAGCAAGGAACTGATCTGTTTTTAACACAAGGATAAACAATCTGATGTGGCCAACACATTATCTTCCGTCAGCTTTATGTATATTATAAAAATTCCACACGGAGATTTTCTTGTAAAAGATTCCATATTTCCAGTACATTACCATCAATTCTATGCATTTCGTACAAATTACATACAGAAAGTTTTTTGTAAGAGATTATATATTTCCAGTAAAATTATAACACAAACATACTGTCAAATGCAATTGACACTAACATTTGTCATCAGAATTTTCTTAATATAGTAGATGTTTCCATGGTTATAGGACAGCTTGCTGCTTCATGAAATTTAATTTCTTTTTAACATTCTATATTCATCGAATATAAAGTATAAAATGTAATCAAATCTTATAGAGAATAAAATATTCTTTAATATTTATAATAACATTAAATGTGAAAAAATGATATTTAACAGCGTTTTTTCTAGGGACCCTAAAACGTGCTTATTCGTTAAAAACTCATCATTGATTTTTTTGACCAAAGACAATACCTTCCTTACCTAAAGATGACGGAAGGTAAAAATGTACAGGGTCGCGCCACGGGAAACCGAAACATATGTATGGGTTTTTAACATGTAAAATCATATTTTGTTTTAGTGCTTCAAATTCTGCATATGAGTCAATAAGCAAAAATAATTTTACATGCTTTGTAACGGCAGAAATTGGGTATTACAATATTGAAAATCACTCTAAAATTAGCGATAACCATGAAATTAACAAATGTTTGACGTTTTACCTGTCAAGTTAGATTAATATATTTTTTATAGGTATTATTGGTAATATTAGTTCAAGTGAACAATTATCTGTTAATTTAAATAATTTTTCACTTCAACAGAAGTTACAAATAATAATAATAATAATAATAATAATAATAAAAATAAATTAACCTAAACTCTGTTTGAAATATCGAAAGAATTTTCGACAGATTGATTCTTGTGATACAAGTCATTCTATTATAAATTGCTATCATTTGTTAATATTTTTTTTTTCAATTCCATGACTGTCGCTATTTTTGTGGTGATTTTCGACATTTTCATACCTAATTTATGCCGTTAAGGAGCATGCAAAATTAATTTTGTTTATTGGTTCAAATGTAGAATTTTATACTCTATTTTTTTTAATTTAAACTAATTAGGGAAGCAGGAAATTACGAAGGTATCATTTTACATGTTAAAGTTCTATGGTGTCGCGGCCAACATTCTGTGTATAGTACCCTGGAAAATGTTGTTAACACATTACAAAGAAATTTAATTAAGAATGAAAAAAATATAGTTCTCCAAGGACGTGATGGTAAAAATGTTTGTTTGTGGGATGTATTGATGCAGTTTCCTTATGTTCACTTATTTTCTTGATGTTTATAGATATTTTATTTTGGTAGGTAGAGTTGTTTGTTGAGTCTAAGCTGATATTTTGACTTTTTATAAGGGTCAGATGGGCTGGCGCTGGGGAAATACGAATCCGCCAAAATATCAATTTGTAAAAAAGTTTTAGATGGCGATACCTTTTAAAAATGACCGTTTTTATTGGAATCCTTAAGAGTTTCTATATAAATTGTTAAATCAAATAAATTACCTTCTTCTAGTCTACAAAATAATAAATTCTCAAACGCCCAAATTGACCTACTGATTAATTGATTGCTCATTTAATGTACAGAGTGTCTCATTTTCGATGTTTTTTTAAGGTATCTTGAGTAATATTAAAGATAAAGTAGAACAGTTTGCACATTCCAGGGTCAACTTTTCGAGAAAAGTTTAATAGTCACCACATGGAATTTCGATCTCCTTTTGTTTCGGAACTACAGGCAAAAACTCGTTTTTCGCTCATATCGAAAATATCTCATATCTTATTTATTATAATAGTAAGAGAAAACTTGTTTTTTTACAAACTATCAACTGTATTTTGGTAGAATAAAATGGCGTAATTAGATTTTATGAAAACTTAATAATTCTCGAGATATAACACAAACTTATATTTTTTTAAATGGGAACCTATATTGAAAATAGCCTCATCGTTTTGCTTATTTTGTAAGCTTTTCAATGATGTATAACAAGACTACATTCTTTTATTATAAACGTGAATAAAAGATAAATTATTAATTTTTTATTGTGAAAAAATTGAAAATTATTAAGAAACAAATGAAAGAAATAAATTAAAAATCATCAGTTCTTTATTTCTAATATTATTTGTTATAGTTTTACTCATTTTTTCAATTTATTTACTTCAAAAGCATATTAAATCAATTTTTCAAAGCCAACTATAACGTCGATAAATAATAATTTAACTAACCAGAAAATAATTAGTTAAGAATAGGTAATTTTGAGAATAATTAATAATTATAGAATCAAAATAAACAAATAATGATTTTTAATTGATTTTTTCATTTGTTTCTTAATACTTACCCTAATAAATTAATAATATATCTTTTACTCATGTTTAAATCAAAAGAATGTAGACATTGAAAAGTTTATGAAATAAGCAAAACGACGGAACTATTTTTAACATAGGGTCCCATTTAAAAAAATTGTGTGACATCTCGAGAATTATTAAGTTTTCAAAAAATCTAATTACGCCATTTTATTTTACTTAAAAAACAGTTGAAAATTTGTTAAAAAAAATTCTCTATCGATCATAAATAATAAGATATCAGATATTTTCGAAATTAACGAAAAACGAGTTTTTGCCTGTAGTTCAGAAACAAAAGAAGATCGAAAATTCCTGTGGTGACAGTTAAACGTTTCTTGAAAAGTTGACCCTGGAATGTGGAAATTGTTTTGCTCTATCGTTAGTATTACCCGAGATACCTTAAAAAAACATCGAAAATGAGAGACTCTGTACATATACCTACATAATAGACATGTTCATTGTGAATGTTGAAAATAAAATTATGAAAAATATAATAAAGTCAAAGAGTTGCATTTTCTCCGAACATCGAACTCCATTTCTAAGAGACGAATAAAATTTAAATTTACAATATCTCATTACAATACAGCTCATATTCAGGAATCTCGGTAAAAGATCTGATTTTTTCTGGCGACAATTAATCCAAAATCCATACTATTTAACCTTCCTGAGTGCCGACAATTGAGTGAAGAGTCCATGAGTCCAGTGCTCTTGAGTGAGAGATAATTAAAGTTAGAAACGAGTAAAGAGATCAGCGAACGCGTGATTGGTTGGATTAAACAAGAGAGGGAAAAGCGGAAAGACAAAAGCATTTACCGGACGGAAGTTCGTTTGCAACGCTACTCACTTCACGTTAATGGTAACCTTCGTAAAGCCCGTTTACAACAAGCTTTAGCAAAACAAGTTATATGTTACTTTGCCTATGTAAACCTTTATCTTCGTAACATAGTTTACAGAGTGTCAAGCAAGTTGAGAGAAAGCTGATTTGTCTAATAAAAGTTACTGGAGAGGAAAACTCTGCCAGGTAGTTTCCAACCTCTTCAATTAAAATCGGTTCATTTGCTTTCTCAAATCCCTCCCATCGGAACCATAATTGATAGACGCAGTGCTTGATTTAACGGTTTTTCTTATACTTTAAAGAAATGAAAACAATCAATTTAACGGTTAATCAGTTAAACCGGTTAGGCGCAACTAATTATTTTGATTAATCGGTTATCCGGTTATTGCGAATAATCGGATAGTTGAATATTATATAGATAATGACTAATTGGATAAGCTGCACATTGTTTATGAATTTTTGCAATAATAACAATAATAATAATAACTTTTACCAATATTTCAATTAAATTAATGATACTTATTTATTAGCCTAAGCAAATTGTTTTTGTTTTAATACAATATATTGACTATTAGCACAGATTCAAAACACTATAGTGTTTTGAATCTGTGCTATTATAGCTGATTAAGTCGTTAATCGAGTATGGGTAGATGTTTTTTTTTTACTGTTAGAGTTCGCTAATAATTTATAATATATACAGTGTGTTAAGGAAAATAACTCTGAGTAGGCCAAGAACAAAGAAACGTATGTCAATCTAAAAAGTATTTAATTATATGTCAGCTTGAAACGAGGTATTATCAAAAATGTTATCTAAAAAAATTAAAGTTCTTCTTCTTGAATATTGTTTTAGAAATGGTAATAAAATAGAAAAAGAAGATTGACAACATACTGTATCCTTATTTATTATCTTTTCTCTTTACAATTTCATATCAAGACCGATGTTGACAACCTGACTTTTGAATTGAATAATGATCAGACATACGTTGCTCTGTTCATAGCCTACTCCAAGTTAGGATTTTTTTGAATACACTGTAGGATAATAATCGGAAATATGCACGGAAAATAGGAAATTTAATAAAATAATTAACAAAAAAAAAACCACGTATAT
Organism: Harpalus rubripes; assembly: GCA_963082715.1. NCBI lineage: Eukaryota > Metazoa > Arthropoda > Insecta > Coleoptera > Carabidae > Harpalus > Harpalus rubripes. The sequence continues at coordinate 38,781,309 of OY720460.1, forward strand.
TACTCGTATAACAAGTTTTGATTGCCACTGACACCATATTCTGTTTGTTATTTAACATAACTTTTATTTCCATTTTCCATGCAAACGCAGATGGTTTCTGTTTGAAGTGGCATAAAAAATAAAACAATTAAGGTACTTTCGTTTTTTTCTGCATTAATTTATAAATAATTAAATATATCATCACGGAATATTACCCACTGCTGGGTGTGCCAATCTGCTTTGTACGCAGATATCGGTAATGATGATTTTCAGATTTAAAAATGGCGGTTGCAGAAAGTAGTCCGAATTTGGAGTAGAGTATATGATCGTCAACAATTTGTCTATGTGAATGTTTTTTTACTTCCTAGTAAAGGTAGTATTGTAATAGTGAAAAATTTCGGTTTTCAGATTTCTACGGAAATATCCATTTTGACCATCCCTGATTCCATTTTGACTAATTTCGTCGTGACGTCTGCACGTATCTCGCATATCTCAAAAACGGTAAGCCATATAAAGTTATAATTTTGTATTTAGGACTGCTATAACATCTAGTTGTGCACCCTCCTTTTTGGTTATTACATAATTTCCAGAAGTGGCACTTTACTTGAAGACTATAATAGATTTTAATGAAAACCTATTTTAAAATATAATCAAAAACATTTCAAATTTGGTATATAAGATTTTTATGTCAAAAGGAATAGCTAACATAGTAGATTTTAGTTAAAATAGGCTAACCGGAAGTCATATATTACCTAAAGTTGTTATCAGTATTTCGTGAATAAAATGGTTTTATTTTGATTTTAGAAATAAATGCTTCAAATAAAAGTTTTAGAGAATTAAATTCTGCGTCTAACACATTAAGTATTATTAAATTAAAATTAAATACTTTTTGGTTTTTGTAATAAAGCTTGCTATGTATTAGAACAAAAAATCTGATGTGGCCAACACATAACCTCTCGCCAGATATTTTACCTGGTTGTACCTACGCATAAAACGAAAAATATATTTAATTACAAATACATATATTCATGTCTCACTACAAAATAATTCACACGTATATTTGCCAAATCTATTGGATATTTTAATATGAATTATGTACAATACATACATTTTCTTTATAATCAATATCCTGAAATTTTCTTTTTCTACTTTACTTTTCTTTTTCTTTATATTTGTCATTTTGTCGGAAATTCCTTTTATATTCTTTTTTACGTATATTTTTTTGCGTTGTTGACTTATTTTATTTTCATAATCTTCATAATGATGTACAAATTTTTTTGGCAGAGGCATACAAATATTTTTGACAGTGACATTTATGTGTCAATTAGAAACATTTGAATTTCTTGCCTTGAAGTAGTTTGATCTGAGAATTTTTACATCAAATTATTTTATATGTATTTCTTTATCTCTAAATCTATAGAAGATATAATAATGAATTTATATTTATCGAATAAAGAATTTAACGTTCTTTAATTTAAGTATTTGCATAAATTTTCGATAAATAATATTTAGATGATTTTTTTCTTGTAACTACTACTTCCGGTTGTCCAATTGTTACCAAAACATAATCAACTCTTCCCATTATTGTTACATTGAGGAATCCGTAGTTAAAAATGTCTTAAGTCTTGTAGTACTTGAGAAATCGTGGATCCAACATCCACACATCCACACACACATACGGACATCATCGTAAAAATGTTATAATCGGATTCTAGGGACCTTAAAACGTGCTTATTCACTAAAATCTGGATATGTGATTTTTAGCATGAATTCAATACCTCTCTTAGCGAGAGGTAAAAAGTATAAAAAATTAATGTTATGTTATAAATGACGATTAAATGTTAGCGCTGAAAATTAGAATATTAAAACACATTTATCACCCAAACCGGTATATACAGTATTAATACAAAAATAATAACAAATCTAGATAACCGTCGCCTGGCCGAACCCGGTCACGCGAAATCCTCCTTCACGCCGTGATTATTTCTGTAAAAGAATTAACACATGAGAAATACTCAGTGAGGAGGCAATCATTGACAAAAGGTTCAAGCATTCACACACCGTACACACATGTTAGCAACTACGGGCAGTACCGCTAGTTACTACGGAACCTCTGCCGCTTCGGTGGTGATCCGGAGACAATCCTCTTAACCAACTGGATCAGATCACTACAGCCCTAACTGCTGCTACGCTGGCGACCACAGATGCGGGTCACTACAGCCTTCCCTGCTGCTACGCTGGCGACCCTCGGGTTCACACGAGCGGCCACTACGGAACCACTGCCGCTTCGGTGGTGATCCGGAGTCATTCCTCTTAACCAACTGGATCAGATCACTACAGCCCTAACTGCTGCTGCCGTTGGCGACACCAGATGTGGGTCACTACAGCCTTCCCTGTTGCTACGCTGGCGACCCTCGGGTTCACACGAGCGGTCACTACGGAACCACTGCCGCTTCGGTGGTAATCCGGAGACATTCCTCTTAACCAACTGGATCAGATCACTACAGCCCTAACTGCTGCTGCTGTTGGCGACACCAGATGTGGGTCACTACAGCCTTCCCTGCTGCTACGCTGGCGACTCTCGGGTTCACACGATGCGGCCACTACAGTACCCAGTACTGCTCACACGCACACTCACAATCATACACACGCTAGATTAACTCTCTCACCTGAATCACTATAATATCGATGTTCTCACACTGAAATCTAGAAATAAACTGAAATAAAATACGTGAATACCAGTGTCATTAAATGTAGCTCTTATCCAACAGCATCGGTTACGTACCTAAATAGCTAATTAGAGACAAAACAATAAATTTAACAAAAATAATCTTACGCAAAATAATATCGGTGATAGTTATGTTAAATTACGGCAATTTTATAATTGGGTCTATACGAGTATTTCATGTTGGTCTTGCGTACAAGGAAGTCATGTGGTGTCCACATCAGATTTTTTCTACTTGGGAATGGTAAAGCACCCTACATACAACAAATTGACGTTATGGAACTGTATTTACATTTTCCGGCTGTTATCCTTTTGAAATTTGGTTGAACTATGAAGCACATATTAAACTACTAAATTTCATTGTCTTGCAATTCTGCTGCGCCGTTGTAAAGGGTTCTTTACTTTGTTCAAAATTCTCGGTTCAATCCATCCGATAATCGCATTACGATACGTACTTACCCAAATTGCGTTCACTTACGCAATTTGTTAAAATTTTCATTTTTAGTCCACGTTCGAAAAGTAACAAGCAAGGAAAATTGCTTTGATATACGCAGATTAAAGAAAAATTCTTGAACTGGAAATAAACCTGTTTGCTATTCTTAATCTAAATGTGGAAACTTGATCCCTTTTAAAGTGGATGATTAGATTATACAGGGTGTACACGAGGAACAATGATATGATATAGGCGTTTAATATGGGAAAAAGTTTTTTTCAAATAGTATATCTGTCCCGTAAAACATTAGTGTTTTATACTTAAAGATTAACAGAATGAAATTTTAAGGCAAACTTATTAAATTTACGTTTTGACATATTACTTTTGGTTTGATAGTTTACAATACGTGCTAGATCCATATTACCAAGTCTTTAAATTAAATTATCTCGGGCACCAAAAGTGCAAATTTAAGAATTTTGGCATCCGCAAATTTAAGAATCTTAGCTTCCAAAAATTGTATTCTCCAAAATTTATATATAAAGCACTACTTACATAAAACGAGCCCAGTCGCACATGTATTGGACCAAAGAACCCTTGTGCAGAAAATCAATTTTCAGAACTAAAATTTATTATATACAAATCATTTATAGAAAAACAAACAAGTATAATAAACACACTGTAATTCTAGTAATTAATTAACATTTAATATACAGGGTGTTTTTTTAAGACACTATAAATAGGTATCTCAGTAACGAATTTAAGTCGTGTTATATCTTGAAATTATACCAATAGAAAAATTATTTTTGTTCGCCATTGGATAAACACTATAATATTGTGACATTTTTATTTAAAACATTTTTCTCGATAACTGATAGGTTAGAAGTAACTTGAAGAATAAAAAAATACCAATAATCAGTTTTTCGTCATTATCTAGTGAACCTTGCATTTTTTTGAAAAAATAATTAAATTGCTAAAACTACAGTAGGTACCTAAATTTAATACACTTATCTGCCCCTCGGCAGACAACCTGTATATAATAAATTTTAATTCTGAAAAAATAACCTTCGGCACTAAACTCCTTGGTCCAATACATGTGTGACTGGGCTCGTATTTTATGGGATAGATAGCATTTGAGAAAAATTATGTTAAATGCCCATATCACGGTTTCTCGTGTTCATCCTGTATAAAATAAAGCGAACAAAAATGTTTGGGCTTATAAAATAGCAGGTGTTTCAATCAAGATTACTAATGAAATAGTAATTATTTTTCCGCACGCAACGTCTGACATATAATTACAGTGTTTTTTTAAATAGAAATGTTATTCCTATATTTGTAACATTATAAAGTCTGGTGGTATTTGTTCTTAATCAGGCATGATTGCCCTATGACTAAAATAAATTCAGTTATAATTAGTTGGTTAGGGTGTTTAAATTTTTTAATAAATACGACGAGTCATAAATTTAATTAAGATATTCTCTATTTGTAATGGAGATGTTTCCAAATTTTTAATTTACTAAAAACATACGTATAATTTTTTAATGAATATAAATTTCTGGGTGTGCTAATCTTTCCGTAAAAAGTAAATTGACTAACGAGCTTTTTCTCTAACAAAATGGTTACTTTTTAGAAACTGGTTAAAATTATTGTTAATCAATAGATTTTTGAAAACAAAAAAATTGTTTTTAACCTCTCGCTACCCTTGGTAAGGGTAAGATACTAATTTAAAAACTAAGAATATTATAAAATACTTAAACACTAAAATTATTTATTTAAACAATATTTATCTCATTTATTTATATAACTACATTTATTTATGTTCAGTACTCGTTGACTGCTTGTTTATTTTTTATTTTATTTTATTTTATTTTATTTTATTTTATTTTATTTTATTTTATTTTATTTTATTTTATTTTATTTTATTTTATTTTATTTTATTTTATTTTATTTTATTTTATTTTATTTTATTTTATTTTATTTTATTTTATTTTATTTTATTTTATTTTATTTTATTTTATTTTATTTTATTTTATTTTATTTTATTTTATTTTATTTTATTTTATTTTATTTTATTTTATTTTATTTTATTTTATTTTATTTTATTTTATTTTATTTTATTTTATTTTATTTTATTAACTTCGGCCTTCCAACAGGACAATGTCCCAATAACAGGATGGCTCAAATAATTTACATAAATTATACATTTTTAAATGTAGCAATTGAGAGTACTAAATCATGAATTAAATTGTTGAAAATTACAATAATAAAAAGAGATTATATACTAAAGACTACAGAGAATAACAAACTAGATTAACTAAAAGAATTTACTGCATCTGTTACTTGTTTTTTGTATCTTGTTAAGGTACTATTGAATATATCTATTTGGTTGTTGTGCAATAAGTATTTATTGTATAAAAATGGAAGTCTATTTAGCGGGGAATTAAAAGCAGCATTGGTTCTTCTAAAACCCAAACAAAAAAGATCAACTACTCTTGTGGTATAAGTTGGTATACGAAGTCCCAAGGGATGTAGTAAGTCAGGACAATCAATTTTATTATTGAAAATTTTATATAGATAAACTAGATCAATTATAGTTCGGCGCTTTTCTAATGTAAGAAGAGATAATTCATGATTTTGAAATTTATATCTAAAAAATCTACAAAATTTTTCTTGAATACGCTCAATTCTATTTATATGGACGGCGTATTGAGGTGACCAACAAACCGACGAAAACTCTAATTGACTGCGTACTAATGAATAATACAATATTTTTGTAGTTCTGGAATTTTTAAACTGTCTGCAAGATCTAATTAGGAAACCTAACATTTTAAATGCTTTTTTTATAATGTTATCTATGTGAATATCAAATATAAGCCTTTTGTCAAAGATAATTCCTAAGTCTCTAACTTCCGAGACTCTATTATTGGTGTCACTTGAAAGAGTGTAAGAGAAGCATACATTATTTCTATTTCTTGTAAAAGTTATAGCATGGCATTTACTAATGTTCAAATTTAACTTGTTAATCCTAGTATATTCGTATAATCTGTTGAGATCAGATTGAATGGCTTCACAGTCATCATTATTTTTAATACAATGGTACATTTTTAAATCATCTGCGTATAGTAAAAATTTACAAAATTTAAAGCACTTTGAAATATCATTAATGAAGATGTTAAATAAAAGTGGACCTAAATGGGAACCTTGGGGAACAACCGATGGAATATAGACGTCTTGAGACTGGAAACCATTGATCGTCACTCGTTGACTTCTGCCAGTCAGATAGGATCTGAACCAATGAAGGAGATTTCCACATACACCGAAATCAGCAAGTTTTTTTAAAAGTATTGAATGATCTATAGTATCAAATGCCTTGCTGAAGTCGGTATATATAGAATCAACCTGACTGCGTTCATCCAGAGATTTTAATATATATTCTGTATATACAAGAAGATTAGTTTCGACAGATCTGCCAGTATGAAAACCGTGCTGTTGAGAAATAATACTAGTTTTGACAAATGAAAACATAATTTTATGTATTAATTTCTCGAAAACTTTTTCCAAAATACATAGTTTAGAGATAGGTCTGTAATTTTTAATTTGGTTTTTTGTACCTCCTTTAAATATAGGAACAACATATGCTTTCTTCCATAGAGTGGGAAAATGACCTTCGGATAAAGATCTATTGTATATTAAAGTAAGGGGATGGCTTAGAGACTTGGAACAATTCTTAACAAAAATGCTTGGTATATTATCAGGGCCAGCCCCTTTACTTACGTCCAACTGTGACAAAACTTCTATGACTTCGTTTTCATTGAAAATTATGGAATTTAAAGAACTATTGAGCTCTGTTGTACATTTATCACTTGATATTTAATTAGTATTATCATCTCCCTTTTTTCAATAAATACAGATTTAAAATATCCAGAAAACAAGTTACATATGTCGTCTCCATTATCAGCTGTTAAGTTCTCGTAACACATCATGTTTGGTATAGTATTTGTGGATTTCGAAGATTTAATAAAAGACCAAAACCTTTTGTTATTACCTGGAATAGTATTTTCTATATTTTGTATGTAATCATCATAGCATTTCTTTAATTCTATTTTTACTTGTTTTCTTATTTCAGAGAATTTATTATAATATGATATTGATTTAAATTTTTTATATTTGAGATGCGCTTTACTTTTTTCTTTTATTAAACTTATTATCCGTTTTGTATACCACACAGGATATGAAGAACGAGAATGTTTCATTACAGGAACATTTGTTTCAATTATAGAATAAAGTTCACAATAAAATTTATTTATCATGCCTTCAGTATTGGATCTTTCAAATTTTTAGTCCAGTTGACATTATTTATTTCCTCATTTATGTCACACACTATTCACTTTAAGACGCTTGCTTATATCAGACTGTCCAATGTCTTCATTAACAGGGCTTATATACTCCGGTGTTTGTATTCGAGAAGTTCATCATCATCATTGGCAATCCTTTTTGTGTCTTGGCCTGTTCTAGGATTTTTCCCCATTTTGATCTAATCCTCGCTTTATGTCTCCAGTTTTGGATCTTCAATGTATTAATGTCTTCTTCTATCTGTTCCATGTATCTGAGTTTTGGTCTTCCTCTTGCTCTTTTTCCTACTGGAGTTTGTTTGGTTATTTTGCGTGGTGTTTCATTTTCCTTCATCCTTTCCACGTGTCCTATCCACCGTAGCCGTCCTATTTTTATAAATGTTATAATATTTGGGTCCTGGTACGGCTCATACAATTCAAAGTTGTATCTTCTTCGCCAGGTGCCATTTTCATTTATGCCTTTGTATATGTGTCTCAGGATTTTCCTTTCGAATATAGCTAGAATTCTTTCGTAATTTTTTGAGAGTGTCCACGTTTCGGATCCATACGTGAATACCGGTCTTATTAGGGTCTTATATATTTGACATTTAGTCTTTCTTGTAATGTGGTCTGATCTCAGTTGTTTAAGTAGACCATTACATGTTCTGTTACGATAGCGATGAATATTCGCCTCTTCACCTCTTCGCTAGTTTTATTATCCGCTGTAATTAGTGACCCTAGGTATACAAAACTTTGTACGCTCTCTATATTATAATCTGCTATCGTTAGGTTCTGTAACTGCCTTATTCCTGTTGTTTTACCTGCATGCATATATTTTGTTTTGGCTTGGTTGATTTTCAGACCGCTTTTCTGTGCGGCTCTTTCTATTTGGTTGAACGCTTCTATCATATCTCTTCGTGATCTGGCTATTATGTCCACATCGTCGGCAAACGCTAATATTTGTATACTTCTATATATTATAGTTCCTCGTGTGTTAACTGTCGAATCTTTAATTATTTTTTCCAGTGTAATATTAAATAGTATGCATGATAATGCATCTCCCTGACGTAATCCTTTTCCTACATTTATTGTTTCCGACTCTTTGTTTTGTATTCGGATCTTGCTTTCTACTTTTAACGTTTCTCCTACCAGTAATATGAGTTGTGTCGGTATTTCAAATTCTTCCATTGCCTGAATTAAGAATTCTCGGTTTATGCTATCATATGCAGATTCAAAGTCTATGAAGAGATGATGTGTGTCTAAGTTGTACTCATTGGTCTTTTCAAGAATCTGTCGTATAACAAATATTTGGTCTATGGTAGATTTCTGCCTGCAGAAACCACTTTGGTATTGGCCTATTATTTTCTTCGCGTACGGTCTTAACCGTTCGAAGATTATATTAGACAGTACTTTATAGGCTGTGTTTAATAGTATGCAATTCCCCGGTAGTTTTCGCATTCGAGAAGTTACTAGTACATTATTCTAGATATAAACGTCAAATACAATATATCACGTCACCCTAGTAATTAAACAAGTCTGGACAGGTCTGTTTACACCGCACCGTCCGCGACTATTACGTCATCGCGGGCGCTGTTATATTATAATATGTCAACATATTTGATTGGTGAAAATTTTAAACTTACTAAAAATTAACCACTGAGTTTCAGAATAGATCCGTATATGAAAAATCTGATGTGACCAGATTATGCACCTTCCGCGTTAATTCTGTGTATATGTATTTTGCACAAATCCACACAGAATATTTCTTGCTAAATATTTCCAGTAAAATTATTTTATGAATATACTATGTAAATTGTAGTTGACACTGAAATCTGTCAATTATATTTGAACATCTTAGACCCGCTCCTACAACCTCTAGTTAAAGTGACAGTTAATGTTAACCAACGATTATGTTGCAAAATTGTTCTTGCCACCTTTGATTAGAGCTAACTGGATGTTAAAACTGTTGTTCGCATCGCTTCTAAGCTTTCAGTTTAATTCTTAACTATGGAAGAGTTGATTAAGTACAGTAAAAAAATTATTAAGTAAATTGGGAACCGGTTTCGTATATATATCCGTCCTCAGCCCTCGTCAAATTAATAGATATCGAAAAACATACGAGTACATATATCCAAAATCGGTTCCCAATTTACTTAATAAATAATACTTTTTACTACAATTGACTCTTCCATATTTATCTCTACAGTAACATGAATGCTTTAATTAATTAATTTTGAATTAATGGTTAATAAACAGTCACTTTAACTAGAGGTGGTAGTTGTGGTAGGTTGGAGTAGGTTGCAAGATTTATGAAACTTAATTTCTTTATTAATTTATTTAAGTATATCTAAATAAGTGTATTGACTAAAATATGAAAAAAAAAAAACTGAGACCGTATAGAGAATAAAATATTCTTTAATTTGTTCTTACCTATAATAATATAAATTGTCAAAACAATGATATTTAACTGCGTATGTTCAAGAAAAAATGTTGAGGGTACTTCCAGTTAACCAATTATAACCAAAATCTAATCAGCTCTTACATAAACGAAGAATACGAATAAAATGTATTTTTTAGAGTTGTATACGAGGTGTGGCTATAAAATAACGTGATTGATCTTAAAACAATGACTATTCAGAAAATTACGTAAAACAAATACTGTACTCTCTTTCCCGAAACCTACACCGCCACATGCGAATATTCCATTTTTGGTAGCAACGATGCAGGCCTTTTTTTGTTATATTGTCCATAAGCTCCGCCGGTTTTCCTTTAACCACCTCTCGGACTCGAATTTGATTCCTATTAAGGCAGATTTAAATTTTGGGAATAAAAAAAGTCAAATGGCGCTAGGTCCGGTGAGTACGCTTGATGTATCAACACGGAAATTTTTTGTTTCATCAAAAATGTCTTGACAAACAGGGCGTTGTGCCGGCGCGTTGTCTTGGTGGAAATTCCATGAGTTGTTTTTTCTGATTTCATCCCTTTTTCGTCTCACCCGTGTACGAATGGTTATCAAAACCTTCTTTTAGTATACTTAGTTAACAAACTGCCCCTCAGGCACCCAATCCACGTGTAAAATCCTTCGAATTTCGAAAAAAACGATGCCCGTACTCGGCCGAGGTGCTAATTATCTCCGATCTCTTCTCTTCCGTCTTAAAACCTTCTAAACTGCTCGAAAACTTAAGTACTAGATAGACACTCATCAGCAAAAACTTTCTTCAATAAATCGTTTCAGTAGCGGTGTTTTCAAGTTTTACTCAGAATTTCTTATTGACGCTAATCTGATTCCGACAGAGTACAAGAAAGCGGTCAACTTCAATTAAAGGCTACTGCCGAACGGTTTGCCTAATTATTTTGAAATTTTAACCGTGGATGGACAGAAGATAAATTAATATGACACAGCGTTCACAGTTTCCAAATTTACGGGAAACCGAAAAAAATAAATCCCATTATTTCATTGTTACACCTCGTATTCGTGTTAACGTGGACAAAAAATGTCTTTCTCACATACATACAGATATATCGTAACAATCATATTATAGGGATCCTAGAACATACCTACTTATTCATTAAAAACTCAACATAGAATTTTTCAGACACACTAGCTAGTGAAATACGCTATTTAATGTAAAAATAACACTAATGGCTTATTGCACCGCTGACACTTAAATGCAAATCAAAATTTTGACAGCAATATTCACTTAAATTTAAGCGTCATGAATCGGGTATGAATAATGATTTTCACTATATGTAAAAATTATATCTATATTAAAATTTAACACGGGCGTAATTTTTTTAATGCGTAGGTACTTTCCTGAGGGAAGGTAAAAATGTTTGTTTATGAATGAGTTGTATCGTTTTTCAATCATTATTAAGCTCACACATTAGTTTCAGTTGAATAATATTTACGCTGCGAAACCCACAAACAACAATTTCCGCATGCACGTAGGCAACCACGAAGCCAACATGGTGGCAATCTAAATTACAAATATTCTTTTGTGCTGTCGATCGGTGCTGTACTGTATTAGCCTTATATTTGATTATCATCGGCAGGAAGAGGGCGTCACAGACATTCTTTGTACCACCTAAATTCCTATTTACATTTCATTGGCTTCTTTGGCAAACACGCGTAGCTGTAGAACACAAAGTAAAAATAAATAATGACTGTTGTTTGCGCTCGAACAAGATCTGTTTGGATGACAAAAACTAGGGGTTGGGTTTACTTTGGTCTCTCCTAGTTTGACATTATAAATATATTTGCGGTTCTAGGATCAAGGGTAAAAGCAAATATGTCACTTTCGGCGAACGTACAAACAAATCTTTGGAATATAGAATATCTGTCGAACAATAGAGATTTATTACTTGTTTCTACGATGTAAAATACAGGGTGGTTATGAACTTATGCCCGTTTGCACCGGCATTACTTATTTGTTCCCCTTAGTTAAGCGCCCCTTAGTTGGTAAGTTGCCCTTAATCTTAAATAGTTTGCACGAATCGAATATAGTTGTCGCTTACATAAGAATAGCTTGAAAGAAGTATAAGAAGAAATTCTAGTAACTTTTCATTTTCGTGTTATATTATTCTAGTAATTATTATGTCAAATGTGATTGGATATGTTAAAAACCGAGGGAGAGAAACCAATTCCTATTGAAAGTGTTGTGTTGGATATTTTTAATGCAAAATTTGAAAATATATTCGACGGTGATAATATTAAGGTTCGTTCAGTATATGAGTATTATACTCAGTAAATATTGTACATTTTAAATTATTTTAGAATATCAGATCATCGAGTGCCAATGAACCAACGAGCACTATAGATATTATGGCCGTATTATGGTGAAAACAGTAAATCTAAATCTGTAAAAAAACTGACATCTATTTTTGTTGATCAATATAAAATTATACAAAATACATATTTTTGTGTATATTTGACGCGGAATTCCAAAATTGATTAAGTTTATAACCTCCAAATCAACATCCACTATATCTAATTCCAAATCATTATCCACTTTCATCAAATCAAAATATTAATATTTCTACATAAACAAACAATTATTAATTTACTGGACAGGCCTGAAAATGCAATATTTATTTTAAGGGTATCTCTAACAGTCACCTGAACTGCAGCTTAAATTTAAGGAGCGCTGACGTGATTTAAGGGGACTTTATAAATTGGTGCAATGCACTTATTTTGGTAAGGGGTACTTAAAATTTAAGTATAACCGATGCAAACGGCCATTAATGTCACAAAATAAAGGATAAGTAGTATAACATGTGTAGATTACGAAACAGAAAGATTTTTTTTTAAAAATCACATATTTAAGGGTAGTTTTCATTAAAGTAACATTTGCGCATTTGCATTCTTCTGTACTTGAAATTAATTTACGCAATTTACACAATTATTTTCGTTAAAAATGCTATTTATTTTCTTTATTAACTAATTTTGAATGATTTTTTGATAACCATATTTTTAATGAAATATTAATTAAAACAGCAGTAAAAAATGTTTCTTTAAGAAAAGTCGAATTTTCTTTTTTCGAATTTAAAAAAAATCTTTCTGTTTCGTAATCTACACATGTAATACTACTTACCCCTAAATTTATGACGTTAAGTTGAAAAGAACCCTGTATATACGAGAAGTACACTATGCGTCAAAAAGTTAAACAAGATTTTCTTATTATCATTGTTAATGTATAGTACGTATTTGCTTTTTTACCTTCCGTCACCTTTAGGTAAGGAAGGTATTGTCTTTGGTCAAAAAATTCGGTGGTGAGTTTTTAATGAATAAGCACGTTTTAAGGTCCCTAGAATGTCTGTATGTGTGTGTGTGTGTGTGTGTGTGTGTGTGTGTGTTTGTGTGGATGTGTGTGTGTGTGTGTGTGTGTGGATGTGTGTGTGTGTGTGTGGATGAGTGTGTGTGTGTAACAAAATTTTCGTCTGCGATAACTCTAATACTACAACTCCAAAAATTATAATTCTTTCGTATTCCTCTTCGTTGCATCCATATGAAGAGCTGATTAGATTTTGGTTATAATTGGTCAACCGGAAGTACCCTAATTTGAAGATTTTAACAGTTTTTCTTGAAAAAACGATGTTAACTATCATTTTTTCATATTTAATGTTATTATAAATATTAAAGAATATTTTATTTTCTATACGATTTGATTGCATTTTATACCTAATATTAAATGGATATAGAGTTAAAAAATTATAAAGAAATTAAATTTCATAAAGTAGCCATAGCTGTGGAAACAGCTACTATATTAAGAAAATTTTGATTGAAAGATGTCAGTGTCAAGTGAAATTGACATAGTGTGTTTGTCTTATAATTTTACTGGAAATAGGTATAGGATCTTTTGCTTTCTGTATGGAATTTGTATAAAATACATACAACTAATGTACAAGAAATAATAATAATAATAATAATAATAATAATAATAATAATAATAATAAATCTTTTATTTCTGCAGATACATTACACTGTGTATAGGAAACGTCACAAAATAATAATTTTCTGTATGAAATTTGCATAAAATACATGCAACTGCCGGAAGGTAATGTACAAGAAATAGAATATTAAATTTAGTAATGAACTTTCCGTATAAAATTTGTACAAAATACATAGAACTGACGGAAGGTAATGTGCTGGCCACATCAGATTTTTTTTACCTTCCGTCACCTTTAGGTAAGGAAGGTATTGTCTTTGGTCAAAAAATTCGATGATGAGTTTTTAATCAATAAGCACGTTTTAGGGTCCCTAGAATACGAATTTACTATTTTTACGATGATGTGTGTGTGTGTGTGTGTGTGTGTGTGTGTGTGTGTGTGTGTGTGTGTGTGTGTGTGTGTGTGTGTGTGTGTGTGTGTGTGTATGTGTGTGTGTGTGTGTGTGTGTGTGTGAGTGTGAGTGTGTGTGTGTGTGTGTGTGTGTGTGTGTGTGTGTGTGTATGTGTGTGTATGTGTGTGTGTGTATGTGTGTGTATGTGTGTGTGTGTGTGTGTAACAAAATTTTCGTCTGCGATAACTAATACTACAGTTTCAAAAATTATAATTTTTTCATATACTTCTTCGTTACATCCATATGAAGAGCTGATTAGATTTTGGTTGCAATTGGTCAACCGGAAGTACCATCATTTGAAGATTTTAACAGTTTTTCTTGAAAAAACTATGTTAAATATCATTTTTTCACATTTAATGTTATTATAAATATTAAAGAATATTTTATTCTCTATACGATTTGACTGCATTTTATACTTAATATTAAATGGATATAGAGTCAAAAAATTGTAAAGAAATTAAATTTCATAAAGTAGCTATAGCTATGAAAACAGCTACTATATTAAAATTCTGATTGAAAGATGTCAGTGTCAAGTGAAATTGACATAGTGTGTTTGTCTTATAATTTTATTGGAAATATAGGATCTCTTGCTTTCTGTATGGAATTTGTATAAAATACATATAACTGCTTTAAGGTAATGTACAAGAAATAATAATAATAATAATAATAATAATAATAATAATAATAAATCTTTTATTTCTGCAGATACATTACACTGTATATAGAAAACGTCACAAATTAATAATTTAAGACATAAATTTTCTGTATGAAATTTGCATAAAATACATGCAGCTGCCGGAAGGTAATGTACAAGAAATAGAATATTTAGCAAGGAACTTTCCGTATGAAATTTGTACAAAATACATAGAACTGACGGAAGGTAATGTGCTGGCCACATCAGATTTTTTTATAAGCAGATAGTCGTATTTGAAGTTAGGGTACCTGTATCCTATACTATATAATTATTACCAAACTTACTTTTTACACAAAATATAGTAACTACAGTGCAACCAACAAACAAAAGTTTGGTGATTTCGCCCATCCCGAATTCGTTGATAATTGGGAGCCGTTTTTCAGAGAACATTTAAATATCAGTACACTCAACACGTCAACGTACATAGATATTTTGCATCGTGCTTTTTAACAAAATCTAAATTTCCAGATTAGATTTAAAAATCTAATTTCTAAATCGATTTTTTTTAAATTGATTTTTGAGTGTGCCAATCTGCATCTATTCGCATATATTTTGTAATGACGGTACATTTATACCGTTGAAGACGTTTACCAGTGATCACCACCTGTTTTCAAAACTGTCGTAGATATAGCACCAGAGGCGTAACTTTTTTACTGTTTGAAAAGTGAAAATTATTTTCATGTTGATAGGAATCAAGCCGGTTACCTATTATTGTAGGTAGGTACTGTTAAAAATTAAAAATATAAAAAATTACAAGTATTAGTACCTATAAGTAAAGTCCATGGATTTTTCACAAAAATATCTTTCTTCAGTAAATAATAAAACTGGTTTAAATGAAATTACCAAAACTTGATCTAGTGTTTAATAGATATTTATACATCAAGTTAAGATAATATTTAATCATGAAAATAAAGATTAAGCCGCGAGCCCGTAGGACGAGTGGGTTAAATTCTCTGAATAAACAATCTTAACTCACGTGGTTTATACAATATTTTATTAAATTTTGACGAAATAATAATAAAAATCATTATAATATTTAATTTTGACAAATAAAAAAAACTAATCAATTAGTAGGCAGTACATGACAACCGCCGTTCACAGACGTCAAGTCGTTTATTTATAAATTATAAACAAGATTTATTTCCTGTCATTTGTGTCGTGAAAAGTAATAAAAATGGCTGATCTGTCTCATATAGGCTCGTAGTATGATCACGGTTTTAACTAAAACACTGTTTTAAGAAATGTCAAATTCAAATTTCAATATTTAATTTCGCCCTTATGTTTAAAGAACGATTTTTAAAAAAATATTTGTTTGAATACAAACTATTTTCTGCTTTAAAATCATATTTTGATAAATTTAATATAATTTATTATTGATATTAAATAATCAAATTTGACATTTCTTAAAACAATGTTTTAGTTAAAACCGTGATCATACTACGAGCCATAGTGTGTAGTGATTGTTATTTTCGTGCTGGCGATATTTTAAATGTATTATTCGTTACAGTACAGAGTGAGATAAAATTCTGTGAGACTGATTTAATAGTTATTTAATATATGAGTATGGAATGTATCATATTAGTCACGAGAGAAAAAGTTTAGCCACGTAGCCCGCATTCATCGTTTGACACTGACAAGTCAATTGATGTAGTATTTTAAATTACAAAGTAGCCATTGAATGGTTGTTATGGTTTTGTTATATTGTTATTGAAAAAAATTGCTGTAATAATTATTGTGTGTCATTGGGAATTATTTGAAAGAAAAATACAATAAAATGGGTGAAAATAAGAATCTTCCTTTAAAACGTATTCACTTAGAAGCACAAGCAGCTTCTTTGAATTTAATTCCGAAACAAGTAACCAGTAACTCGTTTCTCGTTTTCGTTTCATCAGCCGTACATACAGCTGTCATTTTGTAAATATAAGTAACCTATTTTAGCATAAATGTTAATATTAATTTAAATAAATAAGTTTCATAATGTTAAATTATTTCAATAATAAAATAATTTTTAAAATTTCTTTTTATTTGAATTAAAAAAAATCACAAAAATCAGTAACAGTTCCTCCGTGACTTCTAAAATATTCTCTCACGGAGTGACTAATGTTGTACATTAGTGATGTCAAATAACCATATAGGTAACAAGTCGGTGTTGGATAATAGTTATTTTTATATTTTGCGTTCATAATGAAGTCATTACGATACGCAATTTTTTGTTTTAGACGTTTCTTTAACCCATTTTTACCTAATTTATTTTTGTTAATTGACAATTCATTTTAATTATATAATGTCGAAATTATTATTATTTTTTTTATTTAGGGAAGATTATTTACATGAAAATGTACAAATGGTTACAAATATAATCACAAATTGAGTAAGTAAATGTTATTGTAGAAGGCGCAAAATATAAAAAATAGTATAAAGAACTCATTTTATAAGACCTTCTTTCGCACTTGTCAATTAGAAAACTCTCTAACGCTCGTTTTCTAAATTTTGACGCGTGCGAAAAAAACGTGTCTTATAAAACACGTTCTTTAATATACTATTGTATATCAAGGCCGCGAAATCACTCTTTAGCGTACCGAGAGAAAAATTGTCGCCGAGGCTGCTTGCGGCCGAGGCAAGACAATCTCGAGGGCGCTAAAGGATTTCGCGGACAAGGTGTACACAATATTTTTTGTGCAGCCGTAAAAAATATGTAATTACAAATTTTATTAATTTTAAACAGTTTCAATGTAAATAGAAAGTTAGCTTTCTAGGTCGCTATGTGATTAACATTTGATAAACAAAACCATGCAATTCTCAAGTGTCAAAGTGATTGTTTACCTAATTTCGCGGCCGTTACCATAACAACGGCCGCGAAATTGAATTTCGCGGCCTGTATTGCGGCTGTGAAATGCGTATTTGCACAAAATAGTTATTTGTATATCAAGGCCCCGAAATCACTCTTTAGCGTACCGAGAGAAAAATTGTCGCCGTGGCCGCTTGCGGCCGAGGCAAGACAATCTCGAGGGCGCTAAAGGATTTCGCGGACAAGGTGTACACAATATTTTTTGTGCAACCGTAAAAAATATGTAATTACAAATTTTATTAATTTTAAACAGTTTCATTGTATATAGAAAGTTAGCTTTCACGGTGGCTATGGGATTAACATTTGATAAACAAAACCATGCAATTTTCAAGTGTCAAAGTGATTATTTACCTAATTTCGCGGCCGCTACCATGACAACGTCCGCGAAATGAATTTCGCGGCCGTTACCATAACAACGGTTGCGAAATTTAATTTCGCAGCCTGTATTGCGGCTGCGAAATGCTTATTTCGCGTCCGGTTGCACAAAAAATAATTTATTGTAAAAATAAATTGACAAGTGTATATTTTAAACAACCCTATCAGTTCTATTTTCCTTGATGTTGGGATTGGATACTACAATGGAATATTTCTAATATACATACATAAAAATGTGGCCTTGATGAAAATATCATTTTTACGTAAAAGTTATATCTACACTAAAAATTTAACAAGGGCGTAATTTTTTTATTGTGTAGCCATGCTGTAAAAATCGAGAAACCGAAATGTCCACTTGATCTCATCAAATTCGAAATACAATATCCCCCTATTCGTTACGGTAATAAGCTGCAACTGATACGATTTCAAACTTTTATTTGCATTCGATTCCATTAGTGGCCAAAACGAGATTGATTGAAATGAAAGTACACATTCGAACAGTCGATCGATTGGTGGTGTGGTATGCCCATCGCTTCATGTGTAAATAAGTTCTAGTTGCGGTGCACTCCTCCATTTTGTTTGTTTTATGTTGGTTTGTGCAAGCGGAAAATTGATGTTTTGCTTTTATTTCGCGGAGTTCGAAGACTTTTATTGTTGATTTAGAATTTGTTTTGTTGCAGTTTACAGTGCCACAGTACATATTGTGTTTGTCTTTAATAGTTTATGGGATGTTTGATGTTGTTTGTTTAATATCAATTAAGATGTTACACACAAGCTCTTTTGTTATAAAAGACAGTTGGGAAATGGTAATTGCTTCACAAAGAAAAACTTTTAACTTTTACCTTCGTTTTCTGACCACTCGTAATGTCACTTGTCAACGAACAACGAACTTAGCAGCGGTTTAGTGACTTTGTTTTTTTCCTTCCGGTAGTCGCATCTTTATGGCCGTTTGCACTGCTTCCTTAAGTATAACTTAACATTAATCTAAATTTTAAAATGTGTTGCACCGTATTCTAAGTTATACTTCAGGTACAATTATTTTAAGCCTCGGATGTCTGGGGCTATGGTGCACTCAACCTTTAACAACGACTTTGACAATGGATATGAAATATGATTGATTACGATGATGATAATTTTAGTTGAAGTTTTGCTAACTCTAGTTTAGCGCTAGCAAGATCAGTATAATTTTTGGTTAGTTTTCGCAGTTTAATCTAGTTACTGATTCTGATCTCCCTCATTTTCTATACGTTTTGTGGAAATTTTACATACCAGTTTTTCATGTAGTGGTCTTATGGAGGTGTTTTTAATTGTCTTAGGATAATTATCAGCTATAATATCCCGAGGACATTGATAATTACGAAATATTTTTATGACAGTTACTGAAAGCGCGTTGTTTGGTAACCGCCCGACGCCGAAGGCGGAGGGATTTTAGCCAAAAGCAACGTGCTTGAGGAAGTTGTGATAAAATTATAAGTATTTATCAATGATCGAGGGGTATTCAGTAAGAATTTTTTTTGTAATTTAGTTAAATTTACGAAGAATTTGTATTTAGCAGAATTTTTATAATTATAAAATCACCCAATAGATGTCAGTAGTAGCTATAAGTTCAGCGTCAAGTGTGTAACGATAATAAGATTGACATTGACACGAGAAGACAAAACACGTCCAGTTTTATTATACAAACGTTTAATAGTAATAATTTTATTAATTGAACCGTTATTTTCACTACAATACCGTGAAAATGACATTTTCAAATTAAAACAATTAATCTTTAATTATCTGTCAAAAATTGTTTGTTACTTAGCAACTTAGTGACATAAGTGATAATTGTCCTAGGGTAATTATCAGTGTAAGTTTGTTTTGATTGGTTACTTTCGCACACGTGATCAGAAATACAGGGATTCAATTGGATAATTTTTTAACCAAAAAAATTTCACCTCAATTTATTTGTGATTTTTTAAATTATTCATTAAATAAAACGAACATTAATATTACTAAAATAATAAATAAACTTGACATTATCACTCATAACGTTTAATAATAAACTTTGCGACTGTTAAATTACTAAACTGTAAAATATTTTGAAATAATAAACGTCAAATTAGCGTTAATGTTACCTTTTTTACCAAATTCTATTCTTAGATAAGTAGAACTTAAAATTTAATTGTGCAAGAGAGTTATATTTAAGGTGAACCTTAACTTAAGTAAATCTTAGGAAAGTAGAATTAAAGACTACATCGGTGCAAACTGCCATTAAACCAAAAAATGGCGGCAGCTGGGTAGCTGGCTCTACTGAGTCACTCTATCTGCTGTCAGTTCCATTTCTGAATGCTTATTGCGCAAATCTATGCAATATAGACAAAACCGCTGATCGAGTATCACAGACCCCACCCAACTTGATACGCGCTAAAGATTTTAACGAATTTCAAAGATTTTCATTTTGTTTTAATCACAAATATAAAACAAATAATTGTTTAACGTTCAGATGTCTTCTCAACTAGACAACTAAAAATTTATGTTGGGTGACTTTCTTACTGTGGGATTATACCACATGCTTTTATGTAAATGGGTTCTGCGAAGATTATTTTAATACTTTTCCTTGATTATTCTTATTGTTCTGAAATGTGAAGGCGAGTTTTAAAGAAATCTAGTTGCATTTTCTATTCGAATGACTTAATTCCGAAGTTTTCCTTTGGTGTGATTATGTGTGTACATGAACGATGCGTTTCCAAGATTTAATTCAAAATTGATTTTCACCTTATTTATTGTATTTTTGGTGTGGTTTTCTGGCTTTGAAATACGATATTACTGATTTCTTTCTTATCTTTGTAAAATGTTGATGCTGCTGCTGCTACTACAATTTGTAATTTTGTACTTATTTTAGCTCAAAAATTCAGCAGAACTTAACCAATTCTTATAATATTGTTCGATTAATTAAATTTAATGATGTAAAATATAATTAATAATTGACTGCTTAATGATCTTTATTGAATTTGAAAATAAATGAGGTTTTAAAAAAAAAATTATAAACCATAATTAAAAAGTAAACCTGAAAAGGAAATTAATATCTGAAAATGAAAAAGCTTTTAGAAGGACTATATAAATAATTATTACGATATTAAATTTCATCTTATCTTTATTTATTATATAATTGAATTTATTGCTGATCATATCAATTTTCACAAATAGTGAAGAGATGTATTGCAATATTACATTATTCAATTTCGATCTATCAGCTGCAAGTGAATCCTATCCTGTCCTACATTTTATTTTAAAAAAAAACCTCTCAACAGGATTAAATCCCAATTACAGAGAGGTTTACATATACAAACATCCATGCCTTAGTGGGATTCGAACCCAGGACCCCTAGCATACTCATGACTGAGAGCCGTTGCTCTAACCATTGAGCCACCGGAGCCGACATTACATGCCAGAATTGTATTATATTGTATTTGTGGTATTTCGAGGTTTGGACCTCTATAGATTATATCCCTAGAGAGTGACTTACACATTTTGCCACGACGTTCCTTACAGGCTTATTCTGTAAAAATATCGTTATATAACAACTATCGTTATTTATAAATGTAACGATGTGATCCTGAACGACATTTTGTAAAAATCGTATTCACTAAGCAATATCGTTATAAACGTCCTCATACCGTTTATCACAACGACATTAGCCATTTTTTTTTAAAAAAGTTAGTAACTATTATTGTAAATTAGATTGTCATTGTAATGTCATTTTGCAAAAAAATGACATTATTATTTTAATTATTATTTCTTTATTGAGTAAAGAATATGTATAAATATCGATTATTACATGGATTATTATTATCTCATAAAATACTTTCACGACCACAAACATTTCTCCTAAAATTTAAATATGGTTATTATATATTTGATGTTTAATAAATGTTTTATTACTTATTTTCCATTTCTTCCTGCACAAACATAAATAATAAATTAATTACCCCTCCCTTTTGCTAACATTTGACATTTACGGATTGAATAACGACAAGTGAATCCTTATCGTTCATGAACTACTTAAAATAACGACAATACGATTTCAATATAACGACATTGGTTTTACAGAATACGCTTTTTGAAAATTATCGTTATTTAACAACTTTTTCATCATAACGATACGTTATGGTACAACGACATTCTTACAGAATAAGCCAGTTAGATGCCATGAGTGTTGGCTGCCCGTGCAAGACCTTGTTACAGCCACATGCCAGTACCAGATAGCTTTGTGGTTGACAAATTAATTCTATCCCAACTTGGAAAGGTAACGGGAGTAATACCGATTAATGCCAGTCGAGAAAAATTCCTTGAAAAATTCCGGACATGATTCTGATTCGAACCCACGATCTCTGAGTCCAGAGGCTTGCACCCCACCATTGTGCTATCCATGCCAGAATCTTCATTTCATATTCCTTATTTCGGCTAGATTTTTCATATTTCTTTAATGTATTTATTGAAACTGTTCACTTTAGTTCACTTCACCTCTACATACTTCACTTCATATTTTTTCTAACCAGTATATTAATACCCAGGGAAATAATTTTAAATATTTAAATAGTATATTGAAAGACAAGTATTACAATGATCCTTATAGGAATACGAGTACAGTTTGCGTAATCGAGCTGTAGGCGAGTTACGCAGAGTACGAGTATTATAAATGAACATTGTAATACGTGTTTTTTATACTATTTTTCCTATTTCGCATTCATTTACATTTATTTCAAAATTATTATTGAAAGAAATATAAAAATATCAAGGTTGGTAACATTGTCAGTTTCAATAAACATTCGAAATTTAACGTATTTTGACAGTTACTTACAAGTTGGATTAGAGTTAAAATTTATATATATTACGTTAGGAACCTGCAAATACATACCTTGAGTTTTCATTGAAAAGAATGCTTGACTGTTTGATGTAAATATTTTACTATAAAAAATCTAATTTGAGTAATTTTCAATGAGTAAGGACAACTAAATTGAAAGATATTTATTTGACAATTAGATTAAGTTACCAATTTCACAATTTGAAAAACATTTGTACAACATTGTTCATTGTATCACTGTTTGTGAAATAAAAAACAGTTGTGAAAAATTCACTTTGTGTACCTGTAATAGGAAAAACATTTTTTCTATACTCCATATATAAAATAACCATTTGCGCTTTCTTTTGTCAACGCAAAATGTCACTTTGCCGCTCATGTGCGACAAAGAAAAAACGCTCGCTGTCCAAATTTGTAACTATACAATGTTGAGAAATGCTACTTGTCTACATTTTTAATAGAATCGTTTAGTCATGAACTAATGGCACTGTAGTTACATATTTACCACCTTCACAAGTCAATCTGACATATAACTGCTCTGTCGGTATATTATATAACCAAACAAAATGCCGCACTGCTGTGAAAAAAAAATAGGTCATTTATTTACAAAAACGAAAGTATAAAATGCTTAAATTAGATTGAAACAATAGCTCAAGAAGAATGGAAAATAACGATACATTAAAATTAAATATAAAATAAATTGTGTGAACAGTTGTGCTGCCACCTGCAAAAGTTTGGCGTGAACGCTCCCAATGGGCCCCACTTTTTCACTGCACTGCACTAGTTTAACGTACTTGAAACAAATAATTATACAAGAAACTTATAATATTCATTACAAAATTGGCAATGATTTTTTGAAGAAACGAAAGTCAAAACAATATCCTGAAGTCATATTTGTATACGTTCCTATTTTCACTGCAAAACTATTGAGTAGTACTGTAAGTACAAAGTGTACATTTTATTATTTTTTGTTGTGGTGAAGGACCCTATTGTGGCGACTGTAGAAAAAATCTTGTGTGTGTTTCGAGCGCAAATGGACATTGTGGATTTCGAGAAAATGCCGCGCTCCTGCGTCGCGCAGCAACAACCTCTCAATCGACAATGTCCCATTTTGCGTACACAAATCGCTATTGTGGGATTGCGTGCAGCCATGCATGGCTGTAAGTATTCTTTATGTGCCTGGTTTGATCAGATGGCGCATATTCTTCAGAAATAACATCTTCATTTTCATACTAATAGGAAAGTCTTCGCAAAACCATGACAGAGAATTAATCTAATCTGCTGCAAATTGCTGACTTTTTAAATTGTTTTTGTCTGTTATAAATAAATTGTGAAATGAAATTAGCTAGAACTTAGTTAATAATTTTTTTAAGCATCGTTATTGTGAATGTTCGAGAAAATATTAAATTAACTAGAGAGCATTTTCGAATCATGATTTATAATTTAGCAGCTTCGACAGTTATTTTGAAAGCATTCCAAAAGAATATTGGTTGGAAATGGAAGGATAGAAGTGTATTATTGTTGAAGAGATTCAACATATTTAAAATAAAATTCAAAAAATATGGACCATGTGTCTTATTCTCAATTCTAATGTGACTAGTATGTATTACAATATTTCACATATGGGATTGGCCATATTCGACGAAAAGATGTTTTTTTTAAATCATGGAAAAAAACACATTTTTTGCTGTTCATGTTAAAAATCATTTAATTGGATAGAAGGAGATTTGTTTACATCACTTTTTGAATATGATATCTCGTAAATGGGCGCCTTGAGCGTCTACGGCGTTTTGAGTCCGTTTTGCAGCATTTTCCATGGTTTCAGTCAACATTTCGGACCGTGGCTTGTTGATTTCAAATAGCCCCACAGAAAAAAGTCTACAGGCGTTAAATCTGGTGAACGCGGCGGCCAGTCAAAATCAGCATTTTTCGACATCAAACGGCTTGGGAACAATGTCTTCAATAAATCCATTGTAGCTCGAGCAGTGTGCGGTGGGGCGCCGTCTTGTTGAAACCAGTAGTCTTCGAAAAACTACGGCCCGATGACCATATCAGCACAAGTACCGCACCAAACAGTAACTTTTTGCTCGTAAAGAGGCTCCTCATGAATAATTTGAGGGTTTTCGGTGGCGTAGAAACGGCAATTTTGTTTGTTTACGACTCCGTTCAACGTGAAATGCGCTTCGTAGCTCATGATAATTTTCTGCCAAAAATGCTCGTCATCTTCAGCCATTTCAATGACTTTTTGAGCCCATTCCAATCGACGTGGCTTATCAGCAGGCAACAGTTTTTGTGTCAATTGAATTTTATACGGGAACAAATGCAAATCGACACGTAAAATGCGACGTAAAGTGGATCGTTTTATGCCCAACTGCTCAGAACGACGTTTTTGAGATGTTGTTGGAGACCTGTCAACACTGGCCTGTACGAGTGCGATATTATCATCTGATCGCCTTGGTCGCTTTTTATTTGGACGCTTGGGGTTAGTAAGTGCCGCAACAGTTGTAAATCTATCATACAAACGAAACAATGTGGTTGCAGAAGGCGCACTTTTCACTTTATTAATTTTCCTCCATGCACGTTGCGTTTTCACAATTGACTTGTTTTGTTGAATGTAAATTTCAACAATCTTAGAGCGTTCACGTGGCGTGTACTGCTCCATGACGAAAATCTCCTTAGACTGACGCTTCAAACGCGGTATGTCATTAGTCGATCTAGCATCTATATCAGAAGTTACAGTGTTGCCCGTTATTTTCGTCGAATATGTTATCTTGAAGAGAAAATAAGATAGCAGTGGCCTAACTACCGGTGTTTCCCGCGTATTCCGCGGAACACGGGCCCGGTGCAACCGAACGCGAACTAAACATTTCGCAGGCGCTAAAACAGGCCGCGAAATTCAATTTAGCGGCCGTTGTTATGGTAACGGCCGCGAAATTGGATGTAACCTAAAATCACTTTGACACTTGAGAATTGACATGACGAATATTACGACAATGGCATTGACGATTCTAAACTATGACAACAATAAGTTTCCTGGTTTGTTTTTTAAAATAAATACAATACATATTGTAAAAAAGTTTAGAAATAACTTTTTCTTCTTTTCAGCGGTTTTTACAAAACTAACTGTTTTGTATATCAAATGTCAATCCCACCAAAGCTGCCTTTCTATTTTAATAAATTATACTATTTAAATACAATATTTTTTACGGTTTCACATAAAATAGTGTGTACACTTTGTCCGCGAAATTCTTTAAGGTGCATTCACAAATGAAAATTAGGTTTAGATTTATGGTTTATACTTTAGATTTAAAGACTTTGGCCGCATATTATGTAATGACTCCATTCACACTTTACAATTTAGGGTCTCTAAATCCAAGTCATAAATCTAAACATTGCAAGGTTTAGGTTTATGATTTAGTTTGACGTCACAAACTTCACCAATGAGAACGAGTCTGAAATGATATAGATATATACACCCATCTTTATTTTGTATCCGCTTGGTGGATTCGGCTTTTTAAACAAATGCGAGAAGAGCATGGAGACTGTCATAACTTAATTGCTAAAATATAATCAATAATGCCAAGCGAATGACAGTTTCACGGCGCACAGGTGTTTTGTTGAGTACGGCTCTACCGATAATTTAATCTTGTTTTTGAAGCATTTATATAGATGTCTGTACATATCAAAACTAATTTTCAGGTAATTTAAGCTTACATTTATGAATGACTTACTTCAACCTAAACAAAAACCATAAACCTAATTTTCATTCGTGAATGCACCTTTAGCGTCCTCGAGGTTGTCCTGTCTCGGCCGCAAGCGGATTCGGCGCAAATTTTTCTCTCGGAACGCTAAAGAGAGATTACGCGGCTTTGATAGAAATAACTATATTTTAATTCAGCCACATCTTAACCTTACATCTTTCTCACATCCCTGTTTCAATTGCTTCAGCAGAAAGATTATTTTCAAAATAAAATTAGTAAAAAAAAAATTACGGGGCCCTATGGGGCAACAACGATTCTCCGACATCTATTTTTTTAATAGAAAACGAAATTGCCAGAATAATATAATATGCATCTAATTTAGTATCAACTTTGGGTGAGAAAAAAAAATTAATAAATCTCTTGATATATACGTACGATATGCTCTGATTGTTTTGATGTTCTGTTTTTGTTTTGTAATATTTTTATTTTAAATGTCATATAGAAAAGAATTTTTTAAAGTGCCCTATTATGAGGTTGGTAAAAATTATTTTTATTTTCTACATAGGGGCCCGGATTGACTCGGGAACACAGACCCATGGCTACTTTGTTACGCCACTGTAAGATAGTTAATCTTGAACGAAAATAAAAACAACAAATTTGTATTCATTGCATTTTACAGGGAACAGCACCCTATACGATCACGCGATAAATGGTCGTAACACCAGAACGGTAGAGTTCAACAAGTGATTCTTTGTTACAAGCTAAATCAAATGGAATATAAAAGATTCATTCGAGTTTTCTTTTTGTATTAAAAATTTCTAGCCGGTTTAATATTTTTAATACTTTAACTACGGCAAATAATGGCATGGAAATTGGAAATTGTTTTGCTCTATTTGTAATTAAAAAGGCAAGTAGCTGCATTATTAGAATTATAAATCGTTTCAAGGACCAAGGTACTTGTATTTTAATTTAAATAAGTATTAAATTGCAATTTGCAATGCGAGGCAGATTTTAATTTTTTTTATTCATTTCACCTCTTGATATCTCAACATTATTTACAATCGCTAAAACTGACATCCTTTTAAAACCAAATCTTCAATGTTTTCAATATTCTTGGTCCTTGGTTCCATACGGCTTCCGTACTTTGGAACATCTACAATCGATTCCTGGCACAGTCGAAATAGTGTATACTACATTTTTACATTTAATTTTTTTGTGAAGGTACTTTTTACCTCCCGCTCCCCTTGGTAAAAAAAGGATTGGTTTAAAATTCACAGATCGAAATTTTGCTAAATAAACTCATTATATTATAAGGGTTATTTTCAAAAAGTTTTATGTATTTTGTACAAATTTCATACAGGAAGTTCATTGCAAAAGATTCTATTTCTTGTACATTACCTTCCGGCAGTTGAACGTATTTTATTAAAATTCCATAAAGAAAGTTTCTAGTAAAAGATCTTATATTTCCAGTAAATTTATAAGAAAAACATACTATATCATTTGCATTTGACACTGACATCTTTCAATCAGAATTTTCTTAATACATGGTGCGTTCGGCTTGTTAACTCTAATGGAGTTGGAGTGGAGTACGGAGCGTTGTCACGTGACCTTAAATCTTTCGGAGCTTATAGTAAGCGTTCGGCTTGCATAGGAGTGTGGTAAATTAACTGTCAGCTGTCATTTTAAATTTACAAAAAAATAATTGTAGGTACTGCATTTAAATAATAAAATATTTAATAATTACCTATTTA
Source organism: Harpalus rubripes (assembly GCA_963082715.1). NCBI lineage: Eukaryota > Metazoa > Arthropoda > Insecta > Coleoptera > Carabidae > Harpalus > Harpalus rubripes. The sequence goes on from OY720460.1 coordinate 38,809,824, forward strand.
TTTATTTATTTTATAATCCAGATAACATATGAATTATATATAAAAATTAAAAATAGTAATAAATCACTCTTCCCTATTTTCTCAGCATGAATATAGAGTACCTATTTTTTAAAAAAATACTTACAACCACAATACCGCTATGAAAAATAGCTAAACAAACGAGGCTCTAAGACACACTATTAGCATAGAACCCTGTAAAAATTATAACTCAAACTTTCTATTAGCCGTCAAAAAATAACCTAATACGCATGTGCACTCCTTGAGTCCCATGCTAAGAGGTAGAGTAAATGGAGTTAACTCTTTTAACTCCACTCCGTTTACCCGAACGATGAAGGAGTGAGATCTATTTACTCCATCGTACATACCCGAACGGTTATAGGATCACTTGGAGTCAAAAGAGTGAAAAGCGTTAGCAAGCCGAACGCACCAACAATAGCTGTTTCCATAGCTGACTACACTAGAATTCTAAAAATTATAATTCTTTCACATTCCTCTTCTTTACATCCATATGAAGAGCTGATTAGATTTTGGTTATAATTGGTCAACCGGAAGTACCCTCTTTTGAAGATATTAACAGTTTTTCTTGAAAAAACGCTGCTAAATATCATTTTTTCACATTTAAAGTTATAATAAATATTAAAGAATATTTTATTCTCTATACGATTTGATTACATTTTATACTTCATATTCAATGGATATTGAGTTAAAAAAATATAAAGAAATTCAATTTTGTAAAGCAGCTAGCAATAACATTGGAAACAGCTAATAAATATAATTTTAAAAATTCTGATAGACAGATGTCAATGTCAAGTGCGATTGGCATAGTATGGTTGTGTTATAATTTTACTGTAAATATAGAATCACTTCCAAGAAACTTTCTGTATAGAATTTGTACAAAATATATACGAGTAGAACTGAGGGAAAGTAATGTACTGGAAATATAGAATCTTTCGCAAGAAACTGTCTGTATGGAATTTTTATAAAATACATAGAATTGACGGACGGGAATGTGCTGGCCACATAAGATTTTTTAACTCTATATCCATTTAATATGAAGTATAAAATGCAGTCAAATCATATAGAGAATGAAGTATTCTTCAATATTTAAAATAAATGTGAAAAATGATAGTTATAATAGTTGTTTCAAGAAAAACTGTTAAAATCAAAAACACACACACACACACATCATCGTAAAAATAGTAAAATCGTATTCTAGGGACCCTATAACGTGCTTATTGATTTAAAACTCATCATCTAATTTTTTGAGCAAAGACAATAACTTCCTTACCTAAAGGTGACGCAAGGTAAAAATTAACAGCGAAATGGGTTATTGTATGACACGTTTATTATTATTCTTTATGGAGAACAAATGCAAAATAATGAAAAATTGGTGAAAGACCTTATTTGATCCAAACGTGGTAAGTAGAAAAACATTTTAGTAACACGACACCAAAAACTTGTAATCATTTATTCGCCTTTGGTTTTATGGCTATGTATATGAATTAGTTATTGGTAGATCAAGGGTTGAAAGGGGCTCTCCCTATACCAGTAGTTTGTACACCGTTTCTATTAGCTACGGTCTGTAAAGAGCTTTGGAATAACTAAATTTTTTCACTTTCTGTAACCAAATGATATTCGAAAATCGGAATTTTTATCGTTCGTTGAAAAAAAATATGAATCCATCATTTCTTTAGGTCAGTCGGTATTTGCTACTTTAAAGAAATGTTTACTCGGTGCAGCCAATGTTAATTACCTAAATTACAATCCATCAAGATTATTTACTAAGTGGAGCAGTAAAATTGTTCCCCTTGTCAACGTCGTCGTTCCTTGGTCGTGTTTACGCATTCGCAAAAGTGATTATGTTGTTACTTTGTCCCGTCGATCTGAAGTGATTCAGAATGCTGCAAGTCTTACATTTATGAATCACAGTCAAAGATGAAAAGCTGAAATTCGAAACCGCAAATTTATTTTCACGTTAAAGTTAGCCAGAAAATAATTTATTTTCGATGGCACTTCAATTTTATTGCGCCAAAAGAAGAGTGGATTTCTTAAAAGAATTTTTATTTGTACTGAAAGTTACGATGAAACCGAAGTGGTTATTTGCTTTTTTGATGGTTAATGTACAACTTATGAGAAAAGTTAAACGCCATGCTTTGTTGTACTTAACGTTATGATTTTTTACATATTTGGTATCGTGTAAATACAATCATCATTCCTTTAATAAATTCAAGCCGACAAATTAATCTTATTTGAAATAGTTATTTGTATATCAAGACTGTGAAATCTCTCTTTAACGTTCGAGAGAAAAATTGTCGACGAAGCCGCTTTTAGTAATACCATAATTTACTGAATATACTTATGTACAGGCTGTCTCATTTTTGATGTTTTTTTAAGATATCTCGAGTAATATTAAAGCAAATCCGTTTGCACATTCCAGGGTCAACTTTTCGAGAAAAGTTTAATAGTTACCATAGGAATTTTGATCTTCTTTTGTTTCTGAGCAACAAGCAGAAACCCGTTTTTCGCTCATTTCAAAAATATCTTATTTACTATGATAGAGAAAAAATTGTTTGAATAAATTTTGAACCATTTTTAGGTAGAATAAAATGACGTAATTATATTTTTTGAAAACTTAATAATTCTCGGGATATAACACAAACTTATAATTTTTTAAATGGGAATGTATTGAAAATAGTTTCATCTTTTTTCTTATTTTACAAGCGTTTTAACGATATATGAAAAGTCTTTTGTTTTAAACATGAATAAAAGATGATTTATTAATTTATTGAAGTGAGAATAATAAAAATTGTTAAGAAACAAATGAAAAAAATCTATTACAGATCATCATTTGTTTAATTCCTTCTGTATTACTCGTTTTTACCTTACGTCACCTTTAGGTAAGGAAGGTATTGTCTTTGGTCAAAAAATTCGATGATGACTTTTTAATCAATAAGCACGTTTTAGGGTCCCTAGAATACGAATTTAATATTTTTACGATGATGTCTGTATGTGTGTGTGTGTGTGTGTGTGCGTGTGTGTGGATGTGTGTGTGTGTGTGTGTGTGTGGATGTGTGTGTGTGTGTGTGTAACAAAATTTTCGTCTGCGATAACTCTAATACTACAGTTTCAAAAATTATAATTTTTTCGTATACTTCTTCGTTACATCCATATGAAGAGCTGATTAGATTTTGGTTACAATTGGTCAACCGGAAGTACCATCATTTGAAGATTTTAACAGTTTTTCTTGAAAAAACTATGTTAAATATCATTTTTTCACATTTAATGTTATTATAAATATTAAAGAATATTTTATTCTCTATACGATTTGACTGCATTTTATACTTAATATTAAATGGATATAGAGTTAAAAAATTGTAAAGAAATTAAATTTCATAAAGTAGCTATAGCTATGAAAACAGCTACTATATTAAGAAAATTCTGATTGAAAGATGTCAGTGTCAAGTGAAATTGACATAGTGTGTTTGTCTTATAATTTTATTGGAAATATAGGATCTCTTGCTTTCTGTATGAAATTTGTATAAAATACATACAACTGCTTTAAGGTAATGTACAAGAAATAATAATAATAAATCTTTTATTTCTGCAGATACATTACACTGTATATAGAAAATGTCATAAAATAATAATTTAAGGCATAAATTTTCTGTATGAAATTTTCATAAAATACATGCTGCTGCCGGAGAAATAGAATATTTAATTTAGCAAGCAACTTTGCGTATGAAATTTGTACAAAATACATAGAACTGACGGAAGGTAATGTGCTGGCCACATCAGATTTTTTCAATTTATTTGCTGCAAAAGCATATTGAACCAATTTTTTCGATTTGTGTCAAAGCTAACTGTAACGTCGGCAAATAATAATTTGACTAACCCGAAAATAATTGGTTAAGTATAATTTTGAGAACATAACTAATAGATATAGAATCAAAATTAACAAATGACAATCTGTAATAGATTTTTTCATTTGTTTCTTAATAATTTTCAATTTTTTCACCCCAATAAATTAATAAATCATCTATTATTCATGTTTAAAACAAAAGAATGTAGACTTGTTATATATCATTCATATATATTTTCGAAATGAGCGAAAAACGAGTGTTGACTGGTAGCTCAGAAACAAAAGATGATCGGAAATTTCTGTGGTGACTATAAAACTTTTCTCGAAAAGTTGATCCTGAAATGTGCAAACGGTTTTGCTATATCGTTTATATTACCCGAGATACCTTTAAAAACATTGAAAATGAGACACTCTGTACATACAAGGTAGTGGCGTTAGGGTGAACATACGGATTTAACATGGGATTTATTATGTAATTTCCTGCTATCCAGTTCATTTTACGGTAAAAACTGTAAAGTGCAAAGTTGCACAATTAAAAATTCTGCATGTTATATTATGGTTTTAGTTTCCTCATAATTTTAAAAAGAAATATTAAAAGTTCCGTTAATTAGAAGCAATAGCCATGACATTGTAGAAAATATTTTTATTCTGTAAATGTAAATTAAATAATTAATGTTTATTCGAATAGGGATTATGTTATTATCAAATAGAATTATTGTGGTGGAAATAGTTATCGAAGAATACGGGTTTTATTTTTCATAAATCAAATTGACGTTTGCCGTTTATTAATAGGTGCGTTCAATGAAGTAAGCATATCTAGCAAATGCTAGGTAAGCAAACGAGACTTGTTGCTTAGTGCGCTGAACGATTTGCTAGCTATATGACGAACTGTCATCCACAACTGTCATAGAGAAGCGTATATAGATGTCAAATATAAAATTGTGTAATTGTGTACCTGTTGTATTTCTTTTCTTGGTCTGCGAACATATGGAAAATGAATTTATATATTTACTTTCAGATAGTGGGATTAATTTGGAAGAAGCTATATTAACTATAACAAAATATTTCAAATTTAATAATGTTATAAATATCCATCACAAAACTCTCAAAGCCTTTTTTACATGTGGTTGATAGACACACACCATATAAAGAAATAGAAACAGTTCAAGTTAACTTCATGTATGTAAAATTTATATTTCCCGCCATTATATTTGACACTTAGCAAGACAAGCGAGAAAATTGTGGCTTGGATTGCTTGCGAGCAAAACAAGCAAATGCTAGGCTAGCAAAGTCGTTCAACAAATTTTACTTCCGGTTGCTTGTTTTGCTTGGCTTATTGAACGTACCTAATAATTTCTGAAAACCAGGAAAAAATAAAACAAATGTCATGGGTATTGCTACGAATTAACAGATATTTCGAAATTTCTTTATAAAATTTTGAAGATACATAATAAATAATTTAAAAACAGTTTTATATGCAACTCTTAATTCTGAACTTTCCACTCTACAGGTTTTGGCGTAAAATGAATAGAAGAGCAAGAAATTACATAAAACAAAAGTTCTATGTTAGACCCCTATGTTCACCCCTAACCGCCACCAACCTGTATATTCTAAAGCATAAACAAAAATCTTTAATAATATAAGAAGAATGTGTCTACAGTCCCGAACGCGGGATCGTTTAGAAAAAATTAAAATCCCTAATAGGTGTGGTTTAGGCATTTCTTTAAATACATTTTAACATTATCTAACACAAAATTCATGCTTGGAAAACTAAAGCCGAGTTTTGTGTGTTAGGAATAGGGTTTTGTTGTTGTTTTTAGAGAAATATGCAAGCTAAGTAAAGTGTTCAACAACGGGCCCGCGTTCGTATTTTCTATTTTTTGCACAAGTCCCGAACGTTTCTAGTACTATACCACGCCTAATCGTGATTTAATTGGTCCGCCACTCCTCTTCGGGATTTTAATTTTTTGGACATGGACCCGCGTTCGGGACTCTAGCCACATCATATAAGAAAAGAACGTTCACTAGCGCAAGATTTTATCGGCAAGGGTAATATTGCCGAAATAACAAGAAATATGAATTGGGTGGGGTAAATAATTTTATTGCATATTTCTATTGCTTTCTATTGTTTGTACCAAAGTATAAGATCGGCAAGAAATAATTCAATTATAACATATTCTTGTAAGTCATGGAAAACCGTATTTTAAAGTAATAACCAAGTTTTTTATTATTATTAGTAATAATAATTATGATTTTTATCTTCAAACCTTTGAGAGGTTGGGACCGCCGAATCACAACTCCCCCTTAATATGCACTTGATTTACACTACTACTGTGACCAATGACCAAATCCGGCTTCAAAGCGGAGATGAGACATTTTTTCTCTTGAGCCTTGCGTTTCTTAATTCTTATTGATAAAAACACACACAAACATTGATACTATAGCTGAGTTCGAAACCGGAGCTTTTGGTTTACGATATAGCAACGATAATTGTTATTTATGTTATAAGGATCGTAACGTCAACTATTATGGTACTAGTCGTGAAGATTATCAAGCTAGGCGAAGCCGAGTTTGATTACACGACGTGTGCCATATGATTAGTTACGATCCGCATTACATACAAAATTTTATTTGCTGGCGTAAATCAATGAAAAATTAAAATGAAGTATTTGGTATTGAACAAAAATTTAATCTAAAAAATCAGGTATGCCTTTTTCGATTTGTTTGTAAACAAGTTACCTAGTCAGCATAGCTCATTACGGTACTAAGTACTCTAATGGAATCATTATGGTCCTTGGCCTATAGACCAACCAAGTACGAATCGTCGCGTCACTCGCTGATTTTTTAACACTAAGGTTGGGTTGGGATGTTTAAATGACAGTTGACAGTTCATAAACACGCGTAAATATAAGCACGAAAACCATGGTAAAATGCCGTCAAATTTGTTGTGTCACAGAATGTAAATCTAAATATAACGGGAATAATTTTACTCCTTCCCTTATTATCTTTGGGAACACGAAAGGCGACAAAATGTATAGCATCAGTTCGTCGAATGACAAGTACAGTTGAATGTCATTAAAAATCTGATTACAAATTTCTCATTCAAATAACGTGGTTTGAAAGTTTATATATTTTGTGGTTTTGTCAAATAAAAAAATTAATTCAATAAGTAAGGAACAAAATACTTCAATTCAAAATAGGTTATGCGACAATCCATATCTGTGTGCCGTTGATAACAATAATGAAAAATAAAATAAAATATTAATGAAATATACATGCTATTGAATGTAAAATGTTTAATTGTATAATATTTATGAGATTTACGATAAATTATTAGTAGACAACTATATACAAAACGCACAAAGATAATCTTTATACTGACCTTGACAGAGTATACGTCAAAGTTCGAGAAACAGATGTAAGTAAATGGAATACACAAATTACATATTAACTTAATGCTCTCCCAAACCAACGCAAAATATTTTCCAAATTGTCGTCGACTGAAAGTGCACAGATACAAATAGTGACAGTCTGACAGTCCTCACACTGGCGTGAATTTACCGCGTAAATGAATAAAAAATATATGTCGACGCCTTCAAAACCACAGCTCATGATAATATACAAATATATTTGAAGCACCACTTGAAATAGAAAATGACAAAACAGTTCATTTATATATAAAACTCTTCACATTCTGAACATTCTACACGTAAATAATTCCACCCAACTTTACTTAACGGGAAATCCGTCAGATGGCGGGGCCAGCGACACGGAATAGCTGCTTGGATAGCCTATACTGAAAAACATTAGAGTACTCAAATTGAGGACTATAACGTAGTCATTATGACACGTCAGTATATAAAAAAATATATAGTAAGAGAATAAAAGTCAATCCCAATGTTTTATAAGTTGAACATGCCAAAAAAATCCAAACGTGATTGAGATGTAAAGCCAGAGATGGAACATGGAACTAATTTTAAGAACAAAGACTTGTGAAGCTAAACAAGAACAAAATGGGCAAGAATATTAATAAAAGAAAAAGTTGCGACTGCCGTTATTGTTTCGTGTAGAAACTTTGAAACAAAAAAAATTAAATCCCTTTGAATTTAAATATCTCAATTGTTAAGTATTCGTGTATCACAAAAAGCTTTATCCAATAAATATTTGATAAATTTTATACAATAAATATTTGAACAATTAAAAAATTGAAGGACGTATCCATTCAAGAAGATACGAATTGGTGTGAAAAAATTGCGGGAGAATTTTTAGGGAAGAGATGGCCACTTCCTAGTTAAAGTGGAATATCACTAACTGTTACAAATGACGAATATTCAGAATTAGTACATGAACTATTCCAGGTTTTCTGAAAATTTATCCAATTTCTATCAGTCGCCTAATAGCACGATTTATGCGGAAGTGTCTTTATTAGAAATCTCGAGATGATTGGACAAAACAGAGCAACTTTATAGCAATGTTACAACTAACTCGAAATATCACTGACAGTTACATTTGTTTCAATAATAGGCTGCTTTGTTTTAATCTGATTACAAAATTATCAACGTGTAATAGTAGATTTGAATGGCAATTTTAGAAAATCGCTATTCATTTGTTTTTCTATATAAATGTTTGAAATTTTCTAGGAATTGTTTTCAATTCTTTGTCTTCTAAAATCTATATCTTAAGAGGCATATTTACCCCTGTGCTGAAATATGAAGCGAAAATTCAAATAAATTGTTCCTGTACTGGAACTATCAACATTTTAAAAAATCTGATGTGGCCAGCACATTACCTTCCGTCAGTTCTATGTATTTTGTAAAAATGTCATCCAGAAAGTTCCTTGCAAAATATTATATTTCTTGTACATTACCTTAAGGCAGTAGTATGTATTTTATACAAATTCCATACAGAAAGTTTCTAACAAAAGATCCTATATTTCCAGTAAAATTATAACATAAACATACTGTCAACTGCACTTGACACTGACACCTTTCAATCAGAATTTTCTTATTGTAGCATCTGTTTCCAGAGTTATAGCAAAGCTGACTAATATATATGATATTTAATTTCTTTATAATTTTTTAACTCTATGTCCATTTAATATGAAGTATAAAATGCATTAAAATCGTATAGAGAATAGATAATTCTTTAATATTTATAATAACATTAAATGTGAAAAAATGATATTTAACATCGTTTTTTCAAGAAAAACTGTTAAAATCTTCAAATGAGGGTACTTCCGGTTGACCAATTATAACCAAAATCTAATCAGCTCTTCACATGGATGTAACGAACAGGAATACTAAAGAATTATAATTTTTGGAATTGTAGTATTAAAGTTATCGCATTAGAAAATTTTGTCACACACAGACACACACACACACACACACACACACACATACACACACACACACACACACACACACACACACACACACACACACACATACATACACACACACACATACAGACATCATCGTAAAAATAGTAAAATCTTATTCTAGGGACCCTAAAACGTGCTTATTCATCAAAAACTCACCACCGAATTTTTTGACCAAAGACAATACCTTCCTTACCTGAAGGTGACGGAAGGTAAAAATTCAACACAACCCAAACCTACTTGCGATATTAACCTACATTTAAAAAAAATAACTATTGAAATCTATTAATATTTGACTTTGATTTTATAAGCAAAACAGCATTTCTCGAATTTCCCATAAAATCAAAGTCAAATACTAATAAATTTCAATAATTATTTTTTTAAAATACAGGTTAATATTGCAAGTAAGTTTGTGTTGTGTTGATTTTTTTAAAATGTTAATAGTTCTAGTAGAGGAACAATTTATTTGAGTTTTCGCTTCATATTTCAGCACAGGGGTAAATATGCCTCTTAATGTACTCCAGAGTTATGGAATTTCAAACAGTATTCGTTTTTAACAGCCATCCGGTATATATAGTTTTTTAATGTAATTGTACGACTCTTGAATTATTACATTATAAATAAATGCGTTACCTAATGGGCGCTAAAGATTATGGTAGGATGCGAACTTGGACAAACCGAAGCATAAACGGTTTCTGAACGCCCTCAGCCAATCGGTATAATCATTTAATTTATTATAATTTGTAATGACGTGTTCTTGTTTAAGGTTTGTGATTAAAAGTGTTACATTATAAATTTACGTATAAATATAATCTATAAATCCATAAATTAATCCTAAAATAAACTGTTATCTTCACTTTGATACGTGCATGGAAATTTTATTTATTCATAATAATGAAGTTATAAGCCAGGGATTTTAAATAAATTTACTGAAATATTGAATACGACACCATTTGTGATAGAGATCATAATTATTTTCAGTGCTACAAGTATGATTATTACTGTCGTATTTACATATAATCATGGTTGATATAGAAGGATACACTGCAGAAACTGAATGGAATGTATTAATTGGAGTAGGGTTCTGTATAAATTGTGTTTCCAGTTGATTCGTTTGTATTTTAATCTGTCAACATTCTATTCGACGTGATTCTTTAGTACATATTTTACATAAAATTTCTGTTAGGGCAAGAACAAAGAAAATATGATTTAATGGTTAAACGAAACCGAGAATGTTCTAATTTTTCAAACACCAATTTAATCTTTATTAAACCTGTGTTTAAATCAGTTAGATTTACTGGTTGAATTAACCAGTAAATAAAATCTTTAGGGATATAAAAAATTCTTATTTATATAAATGGTGTTCTGATAAAAAAGAATCACTCATTTTAGTACGATGACCACGTTAGAATTGTTGAGAATATGACATGTGGTTAATATTTATTAGAATTTTATTTTAAATATATTCAAATTAGTTCCTTTCAACAGTATACTCTTCTCCATTCTTTCCTTTCATTTCTTAAAAGCTGCCAACAAATCTTGTTTTGGAAAGCTTTCAAACTAATTTCTGGATAAATTTTTAAAGCTATGCAATGAATTCCTGGCGACTATTCACAAAACTAATTGCTACACGGGACATAAAATCTGTTAAATTAATTTCAGACTGACTTAAAAACTGTGAAAATAATAGATGTTTAGAATGAAATTTTTGTTTTTCACGACCTACGTGATTTACATATTCTCAATAATTATTCCATAACTCTGTTTCGGAAAAAGTAACATAAATAAATAAATAAATAAATATATCATCACGGCTTATTACCCATTGCTTGATGTGCCAATCTGCTTTGTACACAGATATCGGTAATGATGAAATATTTGCACCGTGCGGGCGCTTACCAGGCGTCACCTGACGGGCACTCATTGCTGGCGTGGAGAGTGCACCACAGGGGTCATTTTTGTGCCATTTAAAATTCGAAATATTTGGTGTCGGTCGGGATCGAACCCGGTTCCCCAGATTCGCGACCTGACACTCAGGCACACGGCCACGAGATCCCATGGAAAAAGTAACATCAATTTCAAATATAGTAACATGTATTTCAGAAAAATAAATTCAATTTCAACTTTTAATTTTATAAACAAAAAGTAAACTGCAGCAGAATTAATGTCAAATAAGGCATATCATGAGTCATGACTGTCACTTCTATATGTAGGACACAGGACACTGCACATGTATCTAGTAATTTTTTTTTACAAAAATACAGTATGAAGTTGAACTTGGTTTTTTTTGAAATTGATTTTTTTTTCTAAAATTGTTGAAAAAAGTTGAAAGGTAGCTTAACCCTCATACTAGTATATAAAAAGTAATTATTACATACTTAGACTTATTTATTCTTTTTTAGAAACGGTTTAAAAACCGATTTCTATTTCTTTCGTTTTTAATAGATACCGGTGTTTTAGCAAATAAAAATTACGCATTTAGACTTATTTAACCGAATTCTTGTCCCGATTTCTATTGCCCAAAATATGGAATTTATGTTGAGTTTTGACCAAAGCGGGATTCAATGTATAATTGGCAAAAAAAATCGAAAAATAATTTATAGGAAACGACATTTATTGAATCAATGTCATGTCATAAAATAAGGAGATACTTAGGTATTTCATTAATATTCTATGTAGACATGTGTAACTAAAATTTTGCCATAGGTAAATTAAATTATAAGTAGAATTAGAGTATTGTAACCAACATTGACTACGTTTACACGTATGAGAAACATTTACTTTGACTTGACTTTCAAAAGGCGACTTATGAAAAGCCAATTTAATGGTGCGTTTACACATGAGTGTCAAATCTACTTGACTTTACGTTTCTTACTTGTCCTTCACTCAACTTTGACTTTAACAGCAAAGTAAAGTTTGGTTATAATACGTGTGATGTAAGTTACCTGTTTAACTATTATCATATAATCATAATTAAGAATAAATTATTTACTTATAGAAAAAAGGGATAGTAAACTACAGTTACTAAATTTAAGCGCGATATTTTTACATAATATAACTATGCAGCAACAATATTGGATACGAAATAGATTAAAAAATAATCGCATAAAATATTTTAAAATTTGTGAAAATTTTAAATTCAGATATAAAACAAAATTGTGTAATTAATATCCAATTACTAGAAATTTGTGGATGAAAACTAGATGTCACTGTTAGTAAAGTAAAGTATGTTTCGTTCGTTGGTTCACACGACTTTTTAAAAGTCACTTATATGAGTTAAGTCTATTCTATTTTGGACTTGACTTTAGGAAGAAAAGTAATAGGCGAGAGTGTATACACAACGGCAAAAGTCGCCTTTTGAAAGTCAAAGTCAAGTCAAAGTATTTTTTTGCTATACGTGTAAACATAGTCATTAATAGTGGAGAATGTAAAGTTTCACAAATATATTCATTGAAAGTTTATTATTAATTTTAAATCACTCATTCCAAAAATTACAAAATGTTGACATAGATTGTTCTTGCATTGAGCCACAGAATGTTCATAAACTAAAAGTTATAATCTCATTGTTATTTATTCACCCTAATGAGTTTATTTATTTATTTTCTAAGGCCACTTTTTTATCATAGTTACGTTAACATCATACTTCTTTTCGGCAGCAGCAGCGGGGTGTTTATTAAATTTAATGGGAGGAAAAAGCAACAGAAAAGTAAAAAAGAAATGTTCCTGCTAGCTGACACAGCAATTCAGGGAACAGTTCGCAGTAGAAGTAGAACTGTGCAGTATCACACAGTAAGCCTATTATGTCAGTGCTCCCGAGGCTACAGGTCAACCCCCTCACAAATGTTGTCCTTTTACCTCCTGCTGCCGCGCCGTTGCCTCGCCCTTCCTGCTTATGTGAATTCCTGCTGAAATATAGCCGAGTTTCGCTGCGCGATCTGTTTTTATTTATGTCAGTAAATTGAAAGAATACAAAAGATACGGGTTTATTGTTACTATTTACGATAAAGCCACTAAATAAATATGTGGTTGGAGGGTTTATTGTTTAGACATCTCGAAGATGTTTTTCAAGACAAAGGGGATGTCTATAGTTGATTTATTATATTTGAGATGGTGTAATAAGGTTAATACGTCAAAGAAAGAAAAATACTGAAATTATATTTACACATTTTTATGTTGTTTTCTTTGATAAAGTACTTGACAATATAGATTAATAATGAGAATGATTTAATACTTTCTTCTTCTTTCAAAATAGACTACTCTTGTTTTCGCAACATAACTTAAAAAAAAAAACAGCCGACCATTTAACTCACATCTGAGCCGAACATTCATGGAGACCCTCCATTAATGTTGATTTCCTTAACGTAGGTTAATCTGAACAATCTAGAGTTTAGTGCACACGACAGTAAACTGAGTGGCTAATGAGATGCGCGGTACCCATCGTGTTAAATTTTAAATTACATAACCTAACCATAGAAGGCAAAATTATTATCAAAGATCTAGGAGTTCCATTTGATTCTAAATTACTGTTCACTGAACATATTGATTTCGTGTTTAGTTATTGGAAGAGCTTACAAAATAATGAGATTCTTATATCTACAGATGTAAGCAATTCACTAAAATTGAATCACTGTTAAGTCTACAAATCTTTATTAAGATCTGATCTATTTTTAAATAAGCAATACAAAGTTTTATAATTATGCTAAAATATAAATTCCCTTTAAATAACATTTTAGATCATTTTAATTAACTTAAATTTTTCACTATCCCCAATCCTACACGAGGAGCTAAAGTTTGTTTTACATATCAAAATGTAATACTCGTACTTACAAAAATAGTCCTTTAAAAAGAATTATGGAATACTAGCATGTAATTTTGTAGATGTTTTTTCTTTGTCGATGTACAAATTCAAAAGTGTAATACCGTCTTGATGCATTTAAATCTAGCTCTTCCGAATCGTATATTGCACAATTTTTTTGATAATCTAACTTGTACTGTTATTGTTAGTAATGGAAACCTATTAATGGTTGTTGGTTTTCCTAATATATAAATTTATACAAAATAACCGTTAGATTATATTTTATATTATACTGTAGCTAAAAAATGTTTTGATTAAAAATTATCATTTATATATGAATGGGGTCGTTTCCAAATAAATAGTAGTTTTTCTTTCTTCGTGAATCAAAAATTTACTTCGTATTATGTATATATTTATAAAAATTACTTAAAATTTTTATATGTTTCATTCATTTATTCATACACATTTCCAGATTAGATTCTGTGAAGTCATACTTTTATACAATGCACGCACAAACATTGGCTGGTACAACAAGCTTTTGTTTTAAAAATTCCAAATTTCACTAATTTCAATATTTAATTTCACCGTTATGCTTAAAGTACGATTTTTTTCAAAATATTAATTTAAAGCAGAACATAGTTTGTGTTCAAATAAATATTTCGAATAAATTGTTCTTTAAACATAATTAAATATTGAAATTTGTCATTTTCAAAACAGTGTTTTCGAAACAAGGATTGTGGCACCAGTGTATTTGAAATTGAAATGTACATAGTACATAGCCTAGAAACATTCAAGACATCTATCACTTTTATTCTAAGATAATCAAGTTAACCTATTATTTTGAGTAATGCTAAGCTTGCAGTAGGTAGTTTTTAATTTAAAAAAGTCAATAGTAAATCTAAGAAACTGAAAAATTCAGTGATTTTGCTCTGTTTAATGTTCGCTTCTTTTTCCTTTTTGCCTGTTTTTTCATTTCCGATAGAATTAGAATGTGGTGTTCCTATTTATAATTTCTTCAGCCCACATCAAACCCTTTTTAAAAGTTCTGACTGCATCTTTGTGCTTTACTTTTCCTGGTATCACTTCTACTTCTTCGTCGGAGCTTGATTCATTCTAAATATGTTCCAAAATATCCATATCATTTGTGGATTCCCATGATTCTTCATGTCCGATAGCCCATTCAAGAGCTTCTTGTCGTGTGACATCTTTAGAAATTTGGTTTATTAGTGCAGTAACCTCCTTTATTTGTCTTTCTATACCCTCAAACTTCATTCTGTCCCTCCACTGTAATATTGGAAGATTATCGTCTTCAGTCCAACCATCCTCAAGAAGTGGCGTAAGAAGTTTAGTCCTTTGGAGCAGTTCTTACAGAATATGAAATCAAGGGATTCCCTCATTTAGGTAACATAATAAGAGAATATGAAATCAAGTTATTCCCTCATTTAGGTAGCAGAATACATGATACTACGGGATTCCCTCATTTAAGTAACAGAGAACATGAAACCAAGTGATTCCCTCATTTAGGTAGCAGGAATCACTTTGCTGTTCGGATTACCGAGGCTTTGTTCGGATTATGGCTCCGAGTTGTCTGTTCGGATTACTGGAGGTTCGGATTAGAGCATGTTCGAATTAAAGAGGTCATACTGTATTTATAATGTATAAACTTTATGATTACTATTTATTTCTGAATTTAATATAAAATACACTGTACATGAGCGCTGTATATTTACTATATAATAGAACAATTGAATATGCACAAAAGCTTTTACCCAACATTATTTTAATTAATTTACCTGCGAATATCTGAAAATACATTTTACCAGTTTTATTTTAATCTAATTATGATTATGTAACAAATTAACTCTTCATAAGCCAAAGTAAAGTGATTTCGGAACAAATTTCCCGACTACAAGTAGTTCCATTCAATTTACGATGAAATATCTTGTTCGGTAAAATAAAATGTACGTTGCGAAATGAGATTTTCTTCACCCTCAGTTTCAAAAAGCAGTGACCGTTGAAAAATAAAAGCTTTCCCACATAAACCCCGACTAGCCTGAGTCAAATAGATTCATATCTCTTTGCGACCGCGGCACATAAAAGAATGTCTGAAAGACGACGTGCGAATCCTTATGCGATTTAATGAAGATGAACACTGCAGGATCAAAGAGGGCTTACAATTTTAATTCTGGTCAGGCATGTATTGATTTCTCAAACTTAAACTAGTTGGAGGGTTGCCCGAACTATAAAAAGTGAACAGACACCGTGCAACTTTGCGAATTTTGCTTCGGTAAAGCGACATCTCTAATATTGGATTTATAGGTGTTTTCTTTTATGCGGAACCGCCACATAAATTCGGCTTCTGACATAAAGCATACCATTGTTTTATTACCAGGAAGGACTTTGCCACATTGAACTTACACAATAAATTTAAGAATTAATAAATCTAGGTGCATGCAGTCTGTCTTTGTCTAAATTGAAATCATAACACTTTAAAATATAAGATTTGTTGTGTTTATGCTATTGGGATCAGCGGAATCCATTGGTGGCGCCTATAGTAGGACATATCAGACTTGTTTACATTTAAACTGAGTAGGTACTTTCAGGCCCATAAACTATTTTTTAAATATTTGTGTGCTACTTTACACAAAGATAATAACCATTCATGAAAACCCTACTTGAAAATTCCTTATATTAAGCAAGATATGATTTTTTTTTAAATTGTGGGAGGAGTTTTAACGTCATGTGTTGCAGACCAGTGACATTGTAACAATATTTTTTCATGGGAGATCCACCATCTTTCTTACCAATGGGAATGGAAAATGGATAGTCTATGTGCGCCGCTGTGGAATTACAGGATTCTCAGCTTTCATATTTTTGGACAATAGAATCAAATCTACAACTGTCATGTCATGAAATGTTTAATTCGTTACTTTATAATGAAGAATATATTTTAAAATTATTTAGCTTTACTACTTATTAATCAGTAAGTATTTTACGTTTTTTATATAAATTTGTTATATTTCGATTATGGTTTAACTTAACACAATTTTTAAATCCGCTCAGTCGAAATCTTTATGACATTATCACGATAATAAACCATAGCGGCTTAAAGTTTTAATAACTTTTTTCACACATGTATAGTCTGACCTACTATATTAAAATCGTTAAATAATAATAATAATAATAATAATAATAATAATAATAAAATCAATCGAACTATCAATTTTGTTTATCAATACTGTCATTACTTACATTAAAAGTACTTACCTGCAATATTCGTGCAATAAATAAAGAAAAATACACGTTTCCTACCGCTAATAAAAAAATTCTACTACCTTTTGAAATAATTGTCAACATGTTACTGTTCATGCATATCTACAATAAATAAAGCTACTTTTTACAACAAAAAAACGATGTCTACTTTTTCGTACTGCGTGCGGAAAAGTAACTTTATTTTTTTGAGTGTGGAAAAGTATTAATTTTACATTTGTTATTACGTTAGAATTTGCAATCGATGTATGTATATTTTAATTTCTTTTTCATAGATTCAATCGATTATTTTTTGATGTACACATGTTCATTTTCTTTAATTTTCTTATTTTTCATACATTTTCAAATGAAATTATAATATCAAGAATTTCTAATTCTGTTAAACGAAATCATGTTTTGTGATGTGCATATATTTCACAGGTCGTACATGCCGCCGTTAATTTAGTATTTAGTTAAAATTCCGCTGTTGGAATTCCAGAACTGTAAAAACTAAAATAGGTTAACGTACGAGTCCAAGTTTGGAAAACGAGCCGCCAGGCGAGTTTTACAAAGGACGAGTGCGTCAACAGGCCTTATGATACATGTTTTTTATATTATTTTTTCTATTGAGGTAATTTTACAATTAGATTTTTTAAAAAAGGACTTGTCAAAAATATGAGTTGGTGTCTTTTTTATCAGTTATGTTGGTAGCGCTTCCCGCTAAAAATTGAAATTTCACATTTTGACAGTTTGTGTATCTTGTGTTTTTGTCTGATTGTTTACATTAAAACATTGTATCAAGCATTATACAATTATGAAAGAGGAAAACCAATACATACAATGAACTCGAAGGTTTATTAATGAACCATCCTGATTTGACATATCGGTAGTTCGTGTTGGTTATTATCATAATTAAAACTTGAATATAGGATTGAAGGACATTACGTGGACCATCATGCCTTTTTATTGAGAAAACAACATATAAATAAAATTCTTTAAATAATGAAATACTTTAATGAACAATTTATTGATTTAGACTTTTACTTTCCACCATTTTGTCAACACTCACTACTCAGTTGCACAGATAACGGCAACAGCTGTTCTTACAATTTTTAATACAAAACATAATATGGCACGCATATTCGATAGTTCGCCACAACGTAGAACTGGAAATCATGGATTAAAACGTCAACTTTTCATATTTGTTTGCTAGTAGCCGCCACAAATTGAGTAGACAGTGTCAACATCTTCAAGTAACGTGAATAACAATACATTCAATTCAAAATTGCATTACCATAAATTAAAATTGTAATAAATAAAACTTAGCGTTTTAATTATTTTGACAAAGTAAACCTGAGCGCATTGTTTCTTGTTTCATAATTTTTTAGTTGAAATTTTAACTTCACAGATTCTTATTCTTTCTTAACTAACACAGCTATAGCTATAAATTTATTTTATTTCTAGTCCTATCACCTAGACAAAGGATAAAAATCCACAATTAGAAATAATATTTCAACACAAATAATTTACCATTTTGAGGTTATCTGTCAGTTATGAAAACATGACTACCATCTCTAGAACATGAAAGGCGCCAAAAACAGTACGTTTATAGATTTTCTAAACGTCGTGTTTTCAATGATAAACAGTGCTTTTATAGAAACATAAGAACACCGAAATAGAAAATAGTACATTAAAACACAAGTTCTTTGTAAAACTCGCCTAACGGCTCGTTTTCCTACCTTGGACTCGTTCGTTAACAGACTGCCTTATGATATATGTTTTTATATAATTTTTTCTATTGAGGTAATTTTATCCACTAAGGCATTTTGAAAACGAAATAAATTTTGGCAAAAAATAGATAGTGTCTTATATCTTTGAAACTATAAGGATTTTCGAAAAAATAAATCAAATTTGCCCACTCGTAGAACCCCGTTTCGTGTTTTGGCTTAAAATACAACATATCAAAATTTCAAACCATTAAGGCCCTTTGAAAGCGAAATAAATTTTGGCAAATATTAAACATATTAGTTTCACATTTTGACAGTGTTGTGAATTTTGTCTGATTGTTTACATTAATACATTAGCCGTGTTCCTTCGGGTTGTAATTATGATTTTGTGAATCCTGATTAATTTAATCGTGATCCTTTTGAAACAGGATTTAAAAATTATAGCAAGAAAACAACACAATCTAGTGTCAAATGTCAATGTCATATGCAGACTAATGCAAACTATCCTGCTTTATTTTATATATAATCAACTGTCTAGTGTTATATTCAGAATTAAAAATGGGTTATATTGAAGTAAAAAATAATGTTCTTGGTAAGGAATAAGAAGTATGTTTATTTCAAACATATATGTGGTTTATTACACGCTTTTGTAGAAAAATCTTATTTCCCTTGATGCCACATTTGTAAATTTCTACGCTCGAAATAGTATATTTTCAATTTGTTCTGAACTGAATCCATGTGAATCATTCAAAAAGGTTGATTCTGAAGAGAGGGGGAATGTTGTCTAGTGATCACAAAATGAGAAAGTGTGGATAACGAATAGGAAACGTAAAAACATTATTCTTCTTAATCATTATCACTTTTATCATTTAGATCACGAATCACAGCCCGAAGAAACACGGCTAATGTATCAAACCATAGCTACCTATATAGGTGGCTACAACCAAACAGTGCGCTTATACATAGATCTTCTATACCTTGTTCCATTTAAGCCATTCAGTATTGCGGAGCATAGGGAATAGTTTTGACCTCTCTGATTGGCTCAAATTAGAGACAAGAGACAAGTTTACCCAATGTAATTTCAGCTACTTCAGATTTGCGCTGTTGCCAGTGCCATCTACTGAATGGCTTAAATGGAACAGGGCATAAACGACGTGGTTCCAGTGCTAACAGTGTTTTTATAGACTCATAAGAACACCGAAATCGAAAAAATACATTAAAACAAGCTTTATTTTTGTAGGGTTACTTGGAATTTTTAATTCAAATTCACAATCTATCGTTGATACAATGTGAAAACTTGTAGCGTACTTGCAAAACAACTGTCGTACATAAATTTTTTATGTCTCTCCAAAGCAAATACCGTTTATTGGTTATTGCTGTTAGCACGTTAAGTTCCTCGGGTTACGCTCTAATTTTCACGCCGTGGGCTATAAACACTAATTTATGTCTTTCACACATAAAAAAATATAAGATGTTGGATCTGCATATTTATTTGAAGAATACATTATAATATAGACCCATTTTGTGTGACGTCGCGAAGTTTTCCAAAAGAAAGTGGCGTCTTCGTTGCTATATCGGTTTCTAGGCTAAAACAGGATTTGATATTTGGCGCATATAATCTATAATTTTGTTTTGGTATTGAAATGGCTCAGAAACACGTTATAAAGTTTTCAAGTAAATAGTAATACGACTAAATTTTTTTAAAAAACTTATAAGTTCTACGTTCGCTATAATGATTGCAGTTTACTGCGAAACACTCCACAATGGTGAAACCTTAAAATATGCAAGGTACAACTTACAAGACGTAACAAGCAGGGACGGACTGCTCTTAGGACCGGTCCGGAAAAATAAGAAACTGACCGGCCTCCCCTCAGTGAAAAGAGAATGGGGTATGTGACCAAATTTTTATTTTTACATAATATGATACTAGACAAAAAAAATAAATAATAATAATAATAATAATAATAATAATAATAATAATAATAGTGACTTTATTGATATTAATCAATTGGCGAGGTTCAGCCGAGGCTGTTCTTCCACCTAACCAAGCCATACAAAATACAGTACAAAATCAATTACAATGAAATAACACATCGCAAATTATTATATACTTACATTAATAAATACACATGTAAATAAGTGTTTGAATGCCCAGTTTCACCAGCGAGCATAAAAGAAATAAGCCAAACAGCAATACATTATAAAAAATTTGACATATCATATCATGTCGATGAAGTTTGTTAGTTTAAGTTGCAGTGGTGAAACAGACCATAAGAAAAAATTATAACAAATTGAAAAATATAGATATTAAAAACCAAAAAAAAAATAAATATGTACACTGATGTGAGATAAATCTTGAGATAAACCTTTCATGAAATAATAGAAAATGGGAAAATGCGAAATTACTACAATAAAACGTAGGTAAAAAACAAATCACACAGAAAATAAAAAACGTACGCTAGCGTGACACAGCGCAGCGTAACATCCTACTTGTAAATACACTCACTAATACAACGATGTAGTATTGTTTACATTTTATAGTTGTCAAGATACAATCGGTTATTTGCACAGTCCGAATAGAAATCAACAATATTATAATATTCTTTTTGTATTAGGATACTTTTTAGAGTTCTAATGATTGTTTTATGAGATTGTTTTTTTAAGTTAGCTGGTAAGGCATTATATATTTTTATACCAACATAATCAGTTGTTTGCTCAAATGCTTGTGTTCTGTGTTTGGGTACTAATAATATAGTATTTCTCTGCCTTGTAGAATAGTTTGATGTTAAAGGAGTGAAATTATTTAAGTTTTTTAAAACATATTTAACTATTTCAAGAATATATAATGCCGGAACCGTAAGAAAACCCAGTTTTTGAAACTGACCTTTACATGAACTTTGTGGATGTAACTGTAAATTTGGGGAAGGGATTTGTGACGTGACAATGGTAGAAGCGTGAAAAAAGACGGTTAGACTGCGAGGAAAAGAGATAGTTATAACCAGATGTGACTATGCCACACCCTGCCACACCTACCACAACATAAACGCGACGCTGATAGGCTGATATATAACTGTCTCTTTCCTTCCCAAAGTCTATCTGTCTTCGTCCACCATTCTAACATACTTACGACATATATCCCTTCTCCAAAACATTAAATTCTTAATAACAAGATTATTACAAATTAATATTTAGTTTTTATTATTATAATGAGAAGCTACAGTCGTTAGTTTTTATATTTTATGACATATATATTAAAATTTGAATATGTATAAGTTATCTGTAGTCGAATTCTTTCGAATTATGGAAACAAAATATATTTTTTAATAAATAACTTTGTTTATATTCATAATTTTATTTATTTATTACATGTCCAGAGCTCGGTTATTAAAACAAATTAATTTATGATTCAATTTTACTTCCAAAGTAGATACTTAAATTTAAGCACATGTTTGTACTTCTCTTTCATTGACAGATTCACTTTCGAGACTTATTCTATTAATCGTGATTACAAGTTCTTGTTTTTTGTTTACAAATGACGAAAAGTGTAAAAGAACACCATCTTCTTCTTCCCAGTCACTATCATGTTCTGATCACCTCAGACTATACGACTTTTTAATCAGCTTGACTGATACTTGAGCTCTGCATTCAGCCATTGCAAAAAACAGTATGTTTTAACGGAATATTTTTTAGATATAGAGGATATAATGTTATTATTTTCTTGAGTTAGCATTTATTTAGATATTTTCACGTTTTGATCCATATGTTGGCTAAATCTGTGATATTTAGTGGTAAGAATAGAATAAACCAGTTATATGGTTATCGTCACTCGAAAGTTGCTCATCTATTTTACGATCAGAAGCTTTATCTACAGTGAGAATCGCCTTTTCTTCTAATTTATTCTGCCTTAGTTCTCAACTTATATTTGGCGCAACCTCTATAGAATAGAACCAATCCTTGAAAATTTCTTTAGTGATCCCCAAGCTTTTCTGACCGTAATAGCGTACAGAGAGATGTGTGTTGTTAAATACTCTAGGATTTCAGGATTGCCGTTTGTATTGCTGCAAAGCATAAATGTAATTTTTATCTTACTAATTTTATCCGATTGCTGCTTTCTCGTCAGCATGAACCAAAGTCTTGTCGGGGAGAAAACTCCAAAATAATTCGAATTCGTCTGAATTATAAATTTTATTGTTACCTAAACCAAGATCTATTATTATCTCTGCAACTCAATTCGGAATCGTTCCAGAGATGTTTTGTCACAGAAAATTTTTCACCCAATATTTTTAAAGAACGTATTCCAAATCATTGCTGAAACCTTTGGAACCATCCTCTGCTGGCCACAAATTGGTTGTTTTTCTATAAATCGGTGTATAACTGGGCTTAAAAATATTGAGATTTTTTAAAAGACTGTAGTGTATGTCTCTGTTGCAAAAACCAAGAGTACTCGACATCCTCCACTTTTTTATGTTTTCCTCGAACTCGGGCTATAACTGGGCATAATAGTTATTCATTATGTGAGTGTGGAATGTATCATATTAGCCACGTAGCCCGCAGGGCGAGTGGCTAATTTTCTTTAGTGATTAATATACATTCCACACGAGTGTAATGTAACGTTTTATCTAACACTTTTTTAAAAACTTCTTAAATCATTTTTATATTTTCCGTCATCATTTGACACTAACAAGTCAATTGATGTAGTGTTTTAAATTACAAAGTAGCCATTGACTGGTTGTTATGGTTTCGTTATACTCTGTTATTCAAAAAAAAATACTGTCATTGGGAAATATTTGAGAGAAAAATACATTAAAATGGATGAAAATGAAGCACAAGCAGCATCTTTGAATTTAATTCCAGAGCAAGTAACCACTAATTCGTTTCTCGTTTTCTTTTCATGAGCCGTACATGACAGCGGTCATTGTATAAAGAAAAGTAACCTATTTTAGCATAAATGTTAAAATTAATTTAAATAAATTTCATAATGTTAAATTATTTCAATAATAAAATAATTTTGTAAATTTGCTTTTTATTTATAGGTAAAAAACATACAAATCAGTAATAATTCCTCCGTGACTTTTAAAATATTCTCTCAACAAATATATTACGAGTCGGTGTTGGATAAATATATTTACATTTATCAGAAACATTGTTAAAAAAAAAAAATAGGTGCTAAGCACACCGGACTTCTACAAGTCGCGGCCTCTCGGGAATTTCCCGATTTCCCAGTGGCCCTGTCCGTCCCTGGTAGTAAGTACTAATAACAATTACCTTTCTTTCATCTGTCACGGGTCTATTATGATAACTAAGAATTTTTTTTTAATATATGGAAATTCTCTTAAAACTGTTATATTTTTCATATGATGTGAAAGCAACTCATGTATGAAATTGTATTAGTTTTTTGTTTTCAAATATTTTCAAAAATTCATAGTAAACAAAACAAACATCAAAATTAATGTATTCAATAAATATTTAACAACGCACTCATCTCATACATATATTGGAAAAATAAATTTGTTATTTATGAAATGCTAACATAGTTTCACATGTCAACTAAAACAGAGTCATCTTTTTCATTGGTGGCAACATAATAACCGCACGCATAACCGCGTTATATAATAAAGCGTTATTTTGTGAAACGCAATTTGTTTATTCTGGCGTAAAATTAAATCCCTTTTAATTCTCGTTATAATTACAACAGGGTCAAATTTCATATCGACGATGACCGGGATTATTCCATTATAGCTTTTAATTTCTGCTTCCTGGTTTTTGCCTTTTATATAATACGTAAATGGACAAGCCACTATAAATAGTTACAACTAGGGACACACATAATTTATCTAATCCTTTGAAAGTAAATTAAACATGCGCAATTTCTAATATTCTAAGTACAACATGCAAATCCTTTGATACGGTAATGAAAAACCTTTTAACTTGTTATATTTTCTCGTAAAACGGCTTTTACAAGTATTACCCTTCAAACATCATGATTTAATACTGTTATATTTCTTTTATTGCACCATCGTAAATTTGTATTTCTCAGAAAAGTTATATTTACTTGTGTTGGAAGTATATCAGGATATATTTCATGATCTAAAACTTTCAGATCAAATTTCAGCAATTGAAAGATAACATCAATTTCAGAATAATTAAATTTTATTTCAGAGAATGCAAACTCGATTTCAGAATGAGTAATGTCAGGTCAGAAGTAGTAAAATCACTTTCTGAAATTATAACATCAATTTCTGTAAGTGTAAATTAATTTTCAACTTACATTTTTTAAAAAATAAACTTGAGCAGAATTAATTTATATTTCAAGCATGCTATGACTTTATGTATGTGAGTATGTGTAAGCAGGACGGTAGGACATTAGGCCAGTCGGCAAGGGATTTATTAAGATGGAAATAACCTTCAACTAATTTTGCACCCTTTAGCGACCCCCGATTTTGCCGCCATATTGAAAAAACCACGTGAACAAAGACATTTATATTGATTTTTGTTAATATCTCGGTTTAGATCAACTTTAGAACAAAATACCAAGTTAGTGAAAATAAAGAAGATAAAATTGTCTACAAAAAATGTCTTATACGTTTTTATGTTAATTGCTTAGTTACAGATATTGAAAGCACGCGGCATACAGGGTGTTTATCGTAAGTCCGGCACCGAGAATATTTCGTTTATCTTGATAGTTACAAGAAAATGTTAATACGCAAACTTAAACTAGACAAAGGGGTTCATAAGATGACCATAGCAGCAATTTTCTATCACTTCCGGATTTAACGGAAATGAGTACAAATTGAAATCTATCATAGGGAATCTGTATTTTTATATATTTTTTCAGAATGTACATAAAATTAGCTTCACAGTGATACCAAAATATCATAGTTTTACTTTAACCATTTCAAAATGGCGACCATTTATTTTCAAAATATGTATTAACAAAATTCCATACAAAATTAAACAAAGCAAGCTATGAAACAATTTTATTACCTTAAAACAAAAGTATTTATCTATACTCTATCCGTTTTAACTATAGAGCGTTGGGCGAGATAGGGCTTAAGATTCTAGCTCTCTGATTGGTTCAAAGGTGAACCGAGTTTACACAGTAAAATAATTGATGCGAAATTTAAATTTGCTTGACAACTGTATCAATTATTTTGCCTTCTGACATAAAATATATAAATGTCAACAAAGTTAATAGTACACGATTTATTACATATTATTAATTTCTATTCAGTTCTGTTTGTTTGTTTTTTTCGTTTATATAATTTTCATAGTCTTTTGTCGTTATATTTCATATTACATAGTTTTCATTGTGTGCGTTTTCTTAGTTTTTAGTTAGTAGTTCGTTAGTTTTGTTATTGTTCTCTTCGATAATATTATGGATAAAAATCCTGAATCTGGCTCTGCCAATGTTTTAAAATATCCAAAAGAAAAGGCCCTCCGAAGCGGACAAAAAAGTGGCGTATAATTTATACTGCACATATCGTGCCCCTTTCGCCGAAATGTAGAAAAAGGTACGGAGATTATAAGTAAGTATATGCAGAAAAACACAAAATAGATTAGCACATGTACGTACAAGACAAAATTACTGAAAAAATGGCAATTAGAAAGAATTTTTTTAAGTCCGGGAATGGCGCCAACATTTGAATTCCTTATTTAATACATGTAAAAACGGCCGCGCTCGAAACGTCATGTAGTCTATAGTTAAAACGGATATAGTTATTACACCTCTCTCCTTAAAGTTGAAGTGTTCTAACAATTTTGTGATTTAATTTAAGGTATTAAAATTGTTTTATAGCTTTCTATGTTTAATTTTGTATGGAATTTTATTAACACATATTTTAAAAATAAATGGTCGCCATTTTTAAATGGATGAAGAAAAACTATGATATTTGGGTATCGCTGTGAAGCTAATACTATGTACATTTTGGAATAAAATATAAAAATACCCATTCCCTACGCTAGATTCAAACTTGTACCCATTTCCGCTATAACCGGACGTGATAGAAAATTCTTACAATGATCATCTTATGAGCTCCTTTGTCTAGTTAAGTTTGCTTATTAACATTTTTTTGCACCTCTCAAAATAAACGAAATATTTTTGGTGCCGGACTTACACCAAACACCCTATATACAGGGTGCAACAGATAATCGAGCTCAAATAATTTCTATATTATTAAAGATACAGTAAAATACTATAATACATTCTCATGGAAGACCAAGCAGGTCTTTAAGAATAAAGAAAAATGAAATCAAATTAACAATTAAAGAATCTGTCTATATTTGGTTTTTAAAAAATCTCAGTTTATTTCAAAGAACTAAAATATAAAAGCGAATTCCTCGTCTTTTTAGATAACCAGGTACAGAAAGAAAAAACAGATATAAACGAAAAATAGAAAAATAAAAAATGAGAAAAGCGGAATAGCGGGAAAGAGATAGCACGGATAATATGTTTTCAGTAAAATGCCATTAGAGTACGCTATCTGTCTCTCAGAAAACAAAAACCATCTTTCGCAGCTTTCTTAACGTCTTTTTTCTGCTTGAGGTTATTTGACACAGATATTATGACTATATTATGCGGATTGAACACACAGTCGTTTCCGACTTTTAAAAAGCCATTAGAAAGTTTAAAGAGAATTATTAATTAACTGTACATTGTTGTTAAGTTTGTTCTTATGAATTATTGATGTCCCATGGAAAACTGTATCTCAAATCAAAACTCAGTCTAAGAGGTCCATGTTCCTAATTCTGAATGCCAATATCTCTTAATACGGGAAGGTACCGAGTTATATACTGAAGTAATCCGAGGGGGATTGCTGAGGCTCTAATGCTGGCTGGTGTACTGCTTTACCAACGATGACACTTATTCACTAACTGGTGGACGCACGCAAGGTTATACGACCTTAAAAGTGAAAAAGGTCGTATACCCTTAAAGTGAAAGATATAACTTTAAAAGTGAAAGATTGTTCAACCATCGAGAGGAGAGCAGCCAATATCTTAGTTGGTAGAACACTATCCCGGCATGATAGGTGTCTCGGGTTCGAATCCCGATGGCTGACAATTTGTCACAATTTATTTCAAATATACAAACTGTTAACTCATTGTACATACATACATACATACATACATACATACATACATACATACATGCATACATAAAATCACGCATTTCCCACTTAGTGGGTTAGCACAAACACAAAAGAATAAAAAAAACATCATCCAAAAAAAAAATCAGTCTCTCTTTCAACAACATTCTTACTAACCTGACATCATAGGTACAACATATATTCCTCACTCTTAACATATTAAAGTGACCGAATTACGGTAGCGAAATAGCGCAACCTGACCACAATAATAGTTACGAAACAATCATCCTTCGCCACACATTCCTGTCTAAGCACACTTCTTTCGCCTCAGCCACATTCATAATCGCATTCATACACGCTCTTCTTCTCTTCCCACTCGGAAACTTTCTCTCTTTTAGTACCTTATCAATCACATCCATCCATTTACACACTGGACGGCCACGCAATCGAACACCATCAATTTCACCAAGATATATACGCTTTACAATACGTTCACTATGGTAATATTATTACCATACTGACTTATCAACAACTGTCTACAAAATGAAAATAAAATAAAATGAAAATATAATGCTCTTCATTAATACATACAAATAATGTTAGCCTATCGTTCTAAATACGGTTTACTTTTATTCTAAAGTAATAAACATGTGGAACAAAGCACATAATTTGAATATTTGTCATATTGACATATGTCAAAATAATTGTTCTGTTAACCATAGCAATCTGAAAGTAGCATTAATGAGAGAATTTAAAAAAATGGTATTTATCAATAATGTCTTAATTTTCTGAAACCGATAAACTATTGAACAAACCACGGATGTTATTAATCATAACAAGCCTTCGGCAGTTATGATATACATAACATTCCTAGGTATGTTAATAGCTATAAATGTCATTTTTTGATGCGATATTGTTCATTTATCCGACAGCTAAGTTATCCAGCACTTTATCCGAAGATAGAAATACCGCCCCTAATTGTCAACAATTTAAATGATTAGACCGCTGATACCTAGACCAAATAGAGACAGTTACAGAAAAAACGATAATTGTTTCTAAACAAAATTTAGACTTATAAACAAAGATGAACAGAGTTAGTATTGTTTCTGAAACTATACCTAATTTTGAAGGGTTTATAATAAGGTCATTTGCTTATTATTGCTTTGCACTCGACTTGTTACACTGGAGCCGTTAATAGGCTTAATAACAATAATAATAATAATAATAATAATAATAATAATAATAATAATAATAATAATAATAATAATAATAATAATAATAATAAATACTTGGGCTCGCTCAATAACGCAATTTAAGCAACGTAGCCAGCAGTTTAATACTTGGATGGGTATCCATCAAGAAAACTACATGCTGTAGCCCCAACATGGAAAACGAGTGGATCGTGGCGGCATATGACCAAAATTGTTGAGTCCGTTTAAATAAATAAGTAAATAAATAAATCAGGGCCAGGTTAGTCAGCTAAACGGATGGCATGGCAGAACCTTGTTCCCAGAGCCGGAACTAGGGTTTTGAGCGCTTGTGGCAAAAAACTTCATTGCGCCCCTACGTATCAAGAAAATAAAAACAAAATAAACTACTGATCAGCGGTTCGCGAGTTACTAACAACTTAAACTTACATGAACATTTTCTGAAATTTAAAACAACTGCAAATCGGATTAGTTCCCATATTTTCATCTAAAAATTTGACACGATTAAATATAAACAATATTACGTAGATATTTAATACGTGTCGAAATTTCAGATGAAATGAGATCTAAACCGATTTGCAGATGTGTAAAATTTAAGGGAATTTCATATAAGTTTAAGTTGTTAGTAACTCGCGAACCGTTCAACGGCAAAAATCGTCTATACTCTGTTCCATTTAAACCATTCAGCAGATGGCGCTGGCATTAGCGCCAGTTTTAATTAACCGAAATTACATTGGGTAAACTTGTTTCTTGTCTCCAATTTCAGCCAATCAGAGAGGTCAAAACTATTCCTATTCTCTACAATAATGAATGGCTAAAATGGAACAAAATATAATACATGACATTTGGTCTTTTCATCAGTGACTCCCTCTATGATTATAAAGAATACATGACAAATGTGAAATTCTTTAAGTTTTTACAGCTATCCGAAGATATTGAATTATGTAAAACTCAAATGTCAAAACACAAGTGACAGACGACAGAACTTTAAAAATAGCGATGATTTGTAATCGGATCTTATATCTCAACTTCTACATCTTCGCACTCTTTCTTGCGAATAACGTCTTTATCATATCTGCATTAATAAATATAAGGCCTTCAAGTTCCACTATTTATTTATTTACTTTGACGTTGGGCATGTTGTACTGTTTAATTGGGGGCCCATGCTCCATGTGACTACGATGATTACATTTAACATGTAATTTTACAAATTTTGTATATGTACAACAATGTATTATGCTTCAACGTGTATATGTATGTACTTGTAATTTTCAACAACAATTGTATATTTGCTGAAGATGAGCGGATTCTGCTCGAAACGTCAAAGTAAATAAATAAATAGTGGAGCTTGAAGGCCTTATATTTACTAATGCATATTATCAACATGGTTCCCTTACACAACATTTCAATTCTTTGTCATATCCTAAAAAATAATTGTGAAGCTGGTGAAAAGTACTCAGCATTGCTGAGATAGTGTGTAAAGTGCAATATTCAGTGGAAATAATAATATCACAAAGAAATTTGGAGAATCTAACAAATGAGTGGACTGGTTTTCAGAAGATTTGTGTGTCTTTTGAAGAGTTAAAATAATAAATTTATTTTATAACTTTGACTTTATAATTAAAATCAATAGTTTGACAACGAACGACGAAGTTATTATTTATTTTACCGATTATACATTCGTATACATACAAAGTTTTAATAATTTAATGAATTAATATATCAATTTTGATGTGATGTTTAAAGTCGTACCAACTAGGTTAACAAAATTAGGTTAGGCAGTTTCGTACATAACTTTGAGACATTTAATACAGTAAATTAGTTCTCTCTTGAATATACATTTCCATTTTTTATTATGCCGTCAGTAAATATAACAAAATTAAATGAAATTAAATACTCATAATGAATTCAAAGTGTTTAAAGGGTGTTGAAAAACCGTTTCAAAAATTTAGGATGATAAAATAGGTAGGTACAGACTATTATGAGTGAAAAATGGTTAATGCGCAAATTATTTTTTTTTAGAATTTATTGACGATTTATCAAATTTGCTATGTTAAAGAGTAAAAAGAAAACATGTACTTCAATCTTGTGAACAAATTTAGTTAATTGTTAACACATTTTTTTAGTAGTATGTATTTTAATTCGGAAATGACTGACATGTGACATGCCTATTACATTCGATATCAAAAGCCAAAATTACTGTAGTGAACTTCAATTTCTCATTATTTTTATTCCGTTTTCTCCAGGCGTAGTAAGATAAATATTTTTAAAAAAGAAAATAATTTAAATTTCATAAATGGTTCATTTACAGACTCATGTTTTCCATTAATTTGGTCTTTACTTTAATGCTGTTACATTTTTGAAACGGTTTTTTAAACCTCTTGTACATAATAGAGTTCGGTTCTGATGACCCAAATTCAAATTTAAAAATTATTTCCAATATTAAAACTGCATAAAAGTGACTTTTCTGTAATGTTCTCTCCCCAATATCTTATGAAATCCTGTGAGATGATGTCGCCTGATAAACGTCTTTAACAGTACAAATATGTATATTATCATTAGCGAAATCTGAGAATAAAAAATTGGCACATCCAGAAATGGGTAATAGGCTGTGATGATATAATTATTTATTTTTTCGCGATCGTCCAGAAAATGAGCTATTTCTCATCACTTTTTAGACTGGAAATTTCAACTTTACTGAGCTAGATCAGAAAATTGTCTATTTATTTAATTCATCTCAATTAAAAAATGAATACCTATAGATTTTGCTTTATTCTTTTTTTTCAGGACCACGAAATAGCTATTTATGCTACAAGAGATGTACGTATCATTTATTAATCGACGACGATTTTGTGCCCGAGCGACAGCGAGAGCTAGCAAATAAGTTCGAGACTGGTCAAATGTACCTATCTCATATTGCATATAAGATTTTTTCCACTCCCGATGATTTATTTTTTACCTGTTCATTTTCATTGCCAGATATCTCAATGCTATCAAGAAAATAAAATAAATAAAAATAAATATATCATCACGGCGTATTATCCATTGCTGGGTGTGCCAATCTGCTTTGTTCGCAGATATCGGTAATTATGATGACATATTTGTACCGTGCGGGCGTTTAGCAGGCGTCACCTCACGGACACTCAATGCTGGCGTGGAGAGTGCACCACAGGGGTCAAATTTGTGCCATTTAAAAATCGTAATACAAGAAATACAGTTGAATATTGATACATTAAAAAAAGTATTCCATGGAAAATTTAAGAAGAAAACGCTGTCATATGTCACGTCAACGGTAACTTTTGAATGGAAATATTTATGAAATGAAGGCAATTTGGTAGAAATTAAATTCAAAATTATAAATTATAAGAATGAATAAATATTTGACACAAGTTTAAAATATCTAACTGTTGATATTTCACAAGGAGGGAGGTAATTTCAGCTGTAGGGAAGTAGGGAAAATCCTTACTTCCTGTCGCTAATAGAAACCGATATATTGACAATAAAATACACATACATCCCTACAAACAATGTGCTAATAGCCAACTTACGATATTGGAAGTGGGAAAAACATATTGTACCGAATATGACCTGAAAGTGTATTTACTGGGCTCACAAGCTTCCAAAGCTCACCTACGGCTCGCCTTGGAATACGTATGCTTGCTTACCTAGTAAAGTATCACATTCAGGTTTTGTTACGTAAATTAATATTATTTACAAACAGTTTGTTTACAGTTTTCAAACTTCACTTTGTACAATTAAAAGCTGTTTATTTAGTTGAAAGTTATGAAACAGACTTCTTTGTTCTTATTATGTTATTTTTTCACCCAGACAGCGTCGAGTCTCTCGATCAATTTAGAGAGATTCCGTGTTCCCTTGCGATCAAAACAAACCGTAACTGAGCAGACAACTTCGATGCAGTCGCTGCATCCACAGATCTGCAATAAAATAAAATTCAGTGCAATTTAAATGGTAAACACTTCTAAGAATTTTTACAAATCGATTTAGTTGCGGGAAAATATTTACTTATGTTCAACTGGCAAATAGTTGAATACAAAAATAACTAATAAGATAAAACATGCCGATATTGAAATATTTGCTGTATGCGATCCAACTGGTTTAGAGAAAACTTTACCTGAAATTTAATAGTGAATATAAATAAGGTATGTTTATACAAAAATGTTTTGAAATATATAATTTGTGTACAACCGTGCGGGAAATAAGTGTTCTCAATCTCAATAAGTGCGGAATATAGTTGATAGATTTGTTGTCGTAAAAGCAATGGGCTACTTGCATGGTATACTGAAAATCTATCACTAGATACCTAAAGTTTTGTTGAATACGAATGTAAAAATCGAGGTAATATATAAATTTAATTTTAAAAAATCTGGTGTGGCCAACACAATACTTCCCGCCATTTACAGCCCGAGTCACAAAAAATATTAAGTTTTTTGGATTAGCGAATTTTACTCTAATTTTGACAGTTTATTTCTTAAAATATAGTTTAATCAAATCCAAGTAAGTACCTTTTTTTAAACCCCTCAACGGGATTAAATCCCAATTACAGAGTGGCTTCACATTCACACACATCCATGCCTTAGTGGGTTTCGAACCCAGAGCCCCGAGGGCACTCATGATATGAGGCGTTGCTTTAACCATTGCGCCACCGGAACTATAATAAAATGAAGATTAAATTTTAAATACCGGGATAGAATAGAATTCATTAATCCAAAAATGAGGATTAGCTTAAACATTTTTGTGAGTCGTTAATTTTTATTAATCTATCTAAATACATACCTACATATTTACTTATGCTGGAACTGTATTGAATTCCTGTTCTATTGTTCTATTTACTTTTTCCTTTTTAAAACGTTATTATTATTATTTTGAAATGATTAGTTCTTTGATAGTGACGTTTATCTGTCAGTTACATACATTTGAATAACTGCGTTTTGTTTGTTTAAAGCGTAGGCTCTGGGATTTAAATTATAGATAAATTTATAAATTTATACATAAAATATATAGAAAAAGTATTAATGCAAATCTATAGAAAATTTGACGTCGGTCGGGATCGAACCCGGTTCCCCAGATTCGCGACCTGACGCTCAGGCACGCGGCCACGAGACCCCATATAAAAATATTTCAAATTTTTAATGGCACAAAATTGACCCCTGTGGTTCACTCTCCACGCCAGCAATGAGTGCTTGTGAGGTGACGCCTGGTAAGCGCCCGCACGGTACAAATATTTCATCATTACCGATATCTGCGTACAAAGCATTTGACAATATTTAATTTTTGTCTATCTGTCTTTCTTATTTGCAATTCGCTTGGTTTCTCTTACTTTTATTATGTATTTCGATTTGTTAAGCAGGATTTTGAAGGCTTCTAATTACCTTATACTTGTACAAGATCAAAATGACAAACTAAAATATTATCCTCTAAAGACTCTAAACTATAGTTCAAACGTCGTACATGACGGTAATATAAATATTCAAATTTTATTAATTTTTCTTTCTGCTCAATTAATGAAAATTTTGTCAATAGAAAAAATATGGGTAGCAAGTTTTTATCGTCTCTTCAAAAATATTAAATAAAAAATCTGATGTGGCCAGCACATTACCTTCCGTCAGTTCTATGTATTTTGTGCAAATTTCATACGGAAAGTTCCTTGCTAAATTAAATATTCTATTTCTTCTACATTACCTTCCGGCAATTGCATGTATTTTATGCAAATTTCATACAGAAAATTATTATTTTGTGACGTTTTCTATATACAGTGTAATGTATCTGCAGAAATAAAAGATTTATTATTATTATTATTTCTTGTACATTACCTTAAAGCAGTTGTATGTATTTTATACAAATTGCATACAGAAAGCAAAAGATCCTATATTTCCAGTAATATTATAAGACATACACACTATGTCAATTTCACTTGACAGTGACATCTTTCAATCAGAATTTTCTTAATATAGTAGCTGTTTCCATAGCTATGGCTACTTTATGAAATTTAATTTCTTTATAATTTTTTAACTGTATATCCATTTAATATTAAGTACAAAATGCAGTCAAATCGCATAGAGAATAAAATATTCTTTAATATTTATAATAACATCAAATGTGAAAAAATTATATTTAACATAGTTTTTTCAAGAAAAACTGTTAAAATCTTCAAATTATGGTACTTCCGGTTGACCAATTGTAACCAAAATCTAATCAGCTCTTCATATGGATGTAGCGAAGAAGTATACGAAAAAATTATAATTTTTGTAACTGTAGTATTAGAGTTATCGCAGACGAAAATTTTGTTACACACACACACACACACACACACACACACACACACACACACACACACACACACACACACACACACACACATCCACACACACACACATACAGACATCATCGTAAAAATAGTAAAATCGTATTCTAGGGACCCTAAAACGTGCTTATTCATCAAAAACTCACCACCGAATTTTTTGACCAAAGACAATACCTTCCTTACCTAAAGGTGACGGAAGGTAAAAAATGGCACGCCAGTAGCCTATTGTCATGATTGCTTAAAAGTACGAGTCGTCCAAGTAGTACCTACATGAAATGTCAAAATTTAAAATATACCCGTATCTCGTAATTTTTCATATTTTTGTAGACGATTACATAAAAAATATTGTTTGTAACACATGCGGAAAACGTGATTCTGAAACTCCATGAAAAATTCCAAAACTTTCAAAATCACTCATTTCCCACAGGTCTTATAAAAATAACTTTTTAATAGAATTGTTAGAAGATATATTTTTTTATTAAAGACGAAACTAATTTTATGAATAAAGGGCTTTATTGTTAAACAAGTGTAAGTATTAAAACATTTTGATTGATATAATATACTGGTCAAAAATATGGACACTCCTGATCATTTGTAAAAATCATTGCATCTACTCAAATTGTTTCCCTTATATAATTTTTAAGAAAATTGACAAGACTCTAAAACTGAACATTTTATATTATTTATCCAACAACTTCTAATATCTAATAATAACACTATAACTATGGTGAGTTGAAACAAATAAAACTGTTCATATAGTGAGCTAATAGTGCATTAAAATACAAGTTTCATAAGACATGATTTTAGTGCACACGTTTTTGTTAGAAACGAGCGGTTTGCTGTGAGTGTTCTAAGGACACAAGTGCGCTGAAATGTTTTATGAAACGTGTATTTTATACTATTTTTACTTCCTTGTACGAAGTAAAGGAAGTATTGTAATCACGAAAAATTTCAACGGAAATATCCATTTTGACCATCCCTGAATCCATTTTGACTAATTTCGTCGTGACGTCTGTACGTTCGTCCGTATCTCGCATAACTCAAAAACGGTAAGCCGTAGAAAGTTGAAATTTTGTATTTAGGACTGCTATAACATCTAGTTGTGCACCTCCCTTTTTGGTCATTACATAATTCCTAGAAATTGTACTTTATTTGAAGCCTATAATAGATTTTAATGAAAAATTATCCTAAAATATAATCTAACACTTTTCAAATTTGGTATATAAGACTTTTATGTCAATTGGAATAACATAGTGGATTTTGGTTAAAACAGGCTAACCGGAAGTGGCATATTACCTGAAGGTGTTAACAGTTTTTCTTCAATAAAATGGTTTTATTTTGATTTTAGAAATAAATGCTTCAAATAAAAATTTTAGAGAATTAAATTCTGTGTCTAGCACATCAAGTACTATTAAATTAGCCCTTTATATAAGCGAGATATGTATATTTAAAACTTATATAATTTTTGGTTTTTGTAATGAAGCTTGCTATGGATTAGGACAAAAAATAACAAAAAAATAAAAAATAGATGCTAATGTCAAATTTCGTCAAATATGTGCAATTATATACTTGGGTCTATACTTCATATTGGTCTTGTGTAAGTTGTGTACAAGGAAGTCGTGTGGTGTCCACATCAGTTTTTTTTATTTTGGTCCTTTTGTTACTATTTTTATTTAAATATACGTTATTTCATTTGTCGGAATTTCTATTTTGGTTTTTTCATAAAGTACATATTAAAGAGACAAAATAGAAAAGAATTATAAAGTCGCGCTGCTATTAGCAACGTAAGAAAAACATTCATATTTTAACATTATTATAGTTACTCTCAAGGGATGAGATCCCAATACAACGCTATGATAACGTAGCGAAAAATACCCTTTACTTTTGACCTTCCTTTCATCCTTTCCCTATCAATTTCCACAGTTGTCAGGGAAACGAAGTGTTATTTGTTGCTACGCTATCATAGCGTTTTCTTCGGATCCCTACCCAGGCCTTCTCGGCCCTTTTTTACCAAGTGTCATTTTGAAATGTCAAATTAGAAAATCTTTTAAATACATTTTATACCATTTGAAGAGGTGTTGGATAAAATTTTGTATGGCACATGTGTGTTAATTACTTAAGTCACTTGAGAAAATTACCCTACTTGGCCTGACGGCTTCATGGGCTAACACCATAAATAACTATTTTATCACTATTTACCTTCGCGTCTTTTGAATACTAGTGAACTTCTGTATAGGACAAGACAAGTAGACAAGACATAAAAACCAGATCAACCAATGTTAATCAGTTGTTGGATTTCATAAAACCTTTGGAAAACAGTTTGTAGTAACATTTTACAAAACCTAATACTAAGATTGCCTAGAGTTTGTCGAAGCTAGGCAAGGTTTTCTTTTTAAAGTTCAAAAAAAAAATAATATAAGGATCTATCTGGCAATCTCCAGTTAAAATTTTAACTGCCAGTTACATAAACAAAACTGAGTGTCAGGTAATTTAACTGCCAGATAAAATAAAAATCTCGCATCAATATTATAGCGTAAATTGTCAAAATTATACACGTGTCAAATATATGATGCGATATTTTTATTTTACCTGGCAATTAAGTTACCTGATACTTTGCCAGGATATTGAAGTACCGACCTTGAAACGAAATAAATTGTTAAGTGATAAATATATCATTGCTGTGAATAATCCGAATTAAGATTGTTTATTTATCTGGAAGTTAAAAATTTAACTGAAGATTGTAAAACTGGCCCTAAATATTTTTTTTTTTATTTTTCATAATGAGTATTTTTTACTTCACACAATTATATCTTTAAATGTATTTTATTTTATTTTATTTTATTTTTAAATATAAAGTTACTTAATTTAAATAATTTTGAATTTGGCTCTTCGTACCATCTTGAATTTCCACAATAGAAAACTAAGCTTATGTTTTACAACACAAAATACAGTGGCGCCTTATAAATTGCGATTTACAGCCAACTTTGCCCCTTAAAATCTATGCTTGCACACATGGAAACAGTTTGAAGTATTACTAATTGGGAAATGTCAGTCACAAGTACAAATTACACGATATGATACTGAAATAATTTTATTGGAAATATACAGTAAAAGTTTTTAAAGATGACCGATGCAGATCATCTACGAATCATATGAAACAAGTTTTAGGTATGGATTTTAGCTCTGTCAAATTCAGTAGTGTCATTTATTTAGTTTTTATGTGGGTACATAAGATACTACTGTTATTTTATCATATATAATATCATACGGGCCTATTCTGTAACTCTGTGGTTAATTTTTAACCACTGGTTAAATTTTCTAACCAATCAAGTTTTTTGACATATAACAAAAAAAAGAGATTTTTAGTTGTCAAATCAATAGCTATTGGATAAAAATTATAACCACTGGTTAAAAATAACCACTTAGATAAAAAATAGGCCCGATAAGTGGTTAATTTTTGCCAGAAAAAAATTCAGATTGTTACGAGAGCTTGTTGCCTAGCAATTTATTGAGTGGCATTGATAAAAAAATCACGGGTTGTCAAACGAGGGATTTTTGATCAATGTCACGAGATAAATTGGCAACAGGCTCGAGTAAAGCAATCGGAAAATTTTCCAGCATAAAATTTAACCACGAATGGTATTCGGATGACTATTTCTAAAATAAAAATCAGGTAATCAGTTATATGTATAATTTTTTTCTTGACAAAAATTTCTGATTTTTATTGTGTTTTAAGGTGTTATGTTAAGTTTGCTTTTTCAATGTTTTAAATAGATTCCTGTCCGAATCGACTCGTTTTTAATAAAAACTGATAACACTGAAAATATACACACTTTCGGGCCCATTCTGTAACCCAGTGGTTAATTTTTAATAACTGGTTAGGCCCGTTGGACAGGTACCTATGTAAACAATAAGGTTCTAAAACGTCAAAAAAAATTCACTTATCAAAACTCACTTGTGACGTTGTTTTGTCGAAATAAAACTCGGTGACTAGGTAGAATCCTGAATTTGTATTGGCATATAAATTTATGAGTGAAATAGTCATTATAAAAATATATGTTACAGTTTTTGTATACCTAATACTTTGCAAGAAACCTATATGATAGTAATTTGGTAAGTAAGAATTTGGAATAGTAAATGTATATACCATAGATATTAAGTTAGGGAAAAAGGATCATGACAAATGTCAGTAAAGTGAATAACTTAGGAGAGTTTTTTGAAAGATCAACTGGGCTCGCCGGGGCTCGATAGATATTAAGGACATTAAAAACTTGAATAATTTAAAAACTAATAACTTATTTAAACTTGGTACTCCCTTTAATAGTCTTTTAATATAAATGATCACTTTTCTTGTTTGTTACTTTGTTGGGTAGGGTAGGTAACAGGGCCATATTTTCGAAGTAGATTAAAACGCGCTTGCAGAGTGAAGCAGAAAGAGACATAGCTCTTTGGTATTTAGTGTCAGTACATACGCGCAAATACGGCGTCTGTTTCTGACGAATATCTGTAAATCGACAAAAAAGTAAATACAGGTAGTGACACACATTGTTTCTAAAACACTGTAAGTGCTCTGCACGGAAATATTTCAAGTTAAGGATCAGTTTGCGAGTTATGTCTGCTTTTATTTTTCATTAAAAAACATTTCGAATTGTTTCCTAATAAATACAAAAAAGCAAATAATATGTTTATAAGTTAAACGTGTTTAATAATTAAGTACAGAATTGATCATGATAAAAATTACAAGAAAAAAACACTTCTATCGAAAACATAAAAGAAGAAGAGCAAACAAACGAAAAACAGTTCCGAAAGTAACAGTCGCAGACTACTCTTCAGATGGCTCCGATGAAGAAACTCTCTTATATGTATTGGCCCATATTTTTTGAGCACAGGAGATTGGTTGCAGTGGTGAAAATATAAAATCTGGACACGGGGCAAGTTAAATTGTACGAAGAAAGACCTATTTTATGTTTACCTAAACTGCAATTTCGTTAGCGACTAAAGGCATTGGTCAAAATGGTCCATATCACCAACAGAATGTATATTTTGTTTGCTTTTAGTTGAGTCATCTGAATTTTGTATTTTCTGAGGCAATAAGTAAATGTTTATTTTTTCAATAATTTCTTCTTTTATCTGTTATTTTATCTTATTACATCACTGTTAAAATTTGTTACAATTGACACTGGCTCTGTTACTATTGACACCAGTTAGGTGTCAATTGTAACATTTGTAATGCCTGACTAAAAATCCTTATACTTTTATATTTGTCACATTTTCAAAAGTTTAAAATTTAAAATATTATTCACTAAGGTGGGTAGGTTCTCATATAGGTAATTTCAAAATTTCGAAATGTAACGTTAACTCGTGAAAAATTAAAATTAAAATTTTGTAACAATTGACACCGGTCTCCCCTACTATTATGTCGAAGGGTTGTAAGTGTTTAGCAAATATTTAAACTAAATAAATAAAAATATTAATAAAAGAATTTGTAGCTAACTTTACTGTTTCATGCAAAACACTTTTTGTTGAAAAACTTTTAAACGTAAAAAAATATTATATTCGAATGTCGCTAGTTAATTACAAGGTTAATTATAAATCACTAATTTTCGCATTTTGTGCAGTACTTTTTATATTTTTTGCAATGAATAAATTACCATCGAGTAAACAGTTTTTAATTTGAAAAAAAAAAGTTTCTTGTTTGATTTGTGAAATATCGTCACATCAAAGCGATGTTACAGCATACTCGTAAAATGCGAAAATAAAAACAAACATAATTTTTATTTTCATTATCCTTGTGTCTGCTTTGGAGGTATCTGTATCATCATCTAGTATGTAACGTAGCATGTGACAGAGACGTGACGTATGGCTTTCATTCCATGATGAGAAATGAGTCAGGCTGCCCGGAACGCCGGAATGGTTAGGAGTGTGAAAATGTTTGGATATACGTCATTACTGTTTATGTACGTCTCTTGAGTTATGTTAATTTTGCCGGTTAATCATGTTGGCTCTGGCTGAAGCACGTTCAGCAAATAGTCCCACTGATAAATACGGGAATGGATGCTTAACGAATATTTAATTACTGTTCTAAATTCCCTTAAATTGAAAAGTTTGTTCATGAACGGAATATATTTCATATCCTTTTTTTTGTAATTTTATACTTTGTACTGTATTTTTGTTTTTATTTACAACACAAATCTGTTTATCTGCTAATTAAAAAAAATATCATTTATATAGTATCTATTAAGCCGCGTACACACCAAGTTTGCGAGCTGTTCGCGAACTGGTAGCAAACAAGTGACGACAGGGTTATAGTTTTGGACCCAGTGGTTTGAACCCCCGGTTTTTAATCGGTTTTAACAGTCCTGGAGAAAAATGATTTTGAACAATCAGTGGTCAAAAAGTATAATATAAACATGATTTTTTTTCATTAAGGCCCGGTATTTTGACTTTCGAATAAAGTTTCGAATAAATATTCGTTAAATAAATTTATTCTATATATTTATCCAACGAATTCCATTGCGTCTTTTCACACATTTTACACAAACAAATAACTATCTGTCGAATAACTTTAACGTTTGTGAATTGATAGCCTTGCAAAGTGAATTTGTGTCAGTAGAGAAGGATGGAGTTTGGCGTAGCAACATTGAGCAGATAAGGATGAAATGTGTCAACTACTTTTGAATCCGTAGTTGTCAAAATTTTGTTTGGCATCTTTAATGTCAATGTCCTCTATATTCTGCATTTTTAACCACGGGAGATTGTAATTTATCAAGTGTACCATCTAATGCAGCACTCATATGTGATAAACGAGATATGTATATTGTAAACTTGTACTATTTGTATATTTCTATCAGTTAAAAGTAAATGTTTGTCAATGTATACAACAAAAGTATCCAAAATTCAAGATATTTTGCCAGCGTCAAATAACAGGATCTTTATAATGATTTACCTATTTACTGTTTGAGATCAAATGCGATCCCCAATATGTGATACTAAATTGTTTTCATAATCG
This sequence comes from Harpalus rubripes, assembly GCA_963082715.1. Classification (NCBI taxonomy): domain Eukaryota; kingdom Metazoa; phylum Arthropoda; class Insecta; order Coleoptera; family Carabidae; genus Harpalus; species Harpalus rubripes. Next base: position 38,852,453 of record OY720460.1, read on the forward strand.
GAATCTGTCAAAAATTATTTCATGTATGTGGTTATGTCGCTGTCTGATGGTGTGTGATCGATTTCTCACGTTATTTATTAATTCATAGTTTTTCAAACTTTCATATATTAAAAAAGGCATACTTTATAAATCCATTTTAATGTAAAAAGTACCCCTTTTCCATTAAAATGGGTTTATAAAGTATGTCTGTATATATGCAAATGATGACATGATATGTCAAAATTGTAGAATACTTTTCATAGTTTTTCTTATTTTTAAACGATTGCAGAAAAAATATTACTATATTACCATTGAGTAAAGAAATACATATTATACTCCTTTTTACCCGATGATATTACCTAGGTACTAACCGATTGCAAATAAACATATAATACATTTCTGCATTTTTTGTATCGTAATACAAATGTATTTCACCAACAATTTAATATGTAAAATAAAGAGTGCCTTAGAAAGTAGTAGAAAATAACAGTGCATTAAAATGTCAAGTTGAGTAATCCATTAAAAAACTTTTAAAGTTTACATATGAACTTCTTAATTTTAAAAAGTTAAGAAGTAAAACGCAGCATGTCTTTTAGTTAGGGATTTTTAATTTATTTTTCCAGAACATCTTGTATAGTATAAACTTGCTTGGGTGAAAATGACCTTTTGCAGGAAAATTACAAATTTTTGCTAATTAATTTAATAAAGACATTTTAATTAAGGAAAGAAATGTGACACCAATTAATTTGACTTGTGTTTGTGCGCCAATTTCGGCTACAAAGCAATGAGAAATTATACGAGTAAATTGTAAAAACATTAATAAATACAAATTTTAACAATTTCATATAAATAAGAATATTGAAAATGAAAATAAGGTGGGTAATAATGACAAGCGCCATTACTTGTGCTTGTTATTTTTAATTAATCTATTAAAAGATACGTAAACATGAACTTATAATAAATTACAGTTTAAACAAGTCGTAAAAATGAGATGTTTATCTTTCCTCGTAAAAGTGACTTTAATAAAATTAAAATCATTCATGGTTAACATGCATATTACTTTGCACCGTCATACATGCGACGGTACTTTAAAGGATATGTAGAGTATACTTCCACGTCATCTTTAATTACTGAATGTGAATAGAATTGTTTTTCATTTGTTATACAGTCCTTTATATAAATATTCATATGAGTTAGAAAAAGTTTTTATCACACGGTCTAGAAAAGTATTTCAGTGCAGAACAGTATTATTTTTCCGCATTGTTGTTGTAACAAAAACTTTATTTATTAAAAATATTAACAGTTACATTTATTCCAAACGTTAGTAAAAAAAAAATGTGGTGTGTGACACGTAGAAGTATATGTTTTGTAACACGAGGGGGGTGGGGTCTCCTAAGATGCTGATCACTTGTTTTCCAACGACAACACTTTAACTGACTGGTGGACGCTTGGATGATTGGCGTCTTGGTTTAAAAGGAAGAACACACGCACGCACGCACGCATAAACACTTACACTATCCACTCATTTGATGACAGATGACGGATTCTGACGAACACTTACATTATGGACACGGACATTACTCGAGATTAACTGACTAAAAATTTATTTATATTTTTACAACTTATTATTATTGCAACGTGTGAGCCCCGCTGCTACGCTGAACAAGCGTCTAAGTACAGCGATGACGCAATCGCGCTAGCAGCCGGGCTACGTAAACAAACAAGCCGCGATGTGTTTAATTACTTCCGGTCGTCTGAATCTTCTGTGTTTATTTTAATTATGCGGTCAAACATTCTAGAACTCTCTGGAAGTTAGTGACAGCTGTATAAAAGGGAAGCAGCTATGCTCGGGAGTTAGTTAGTTACATAGGGAGAGTCATATAGAGACATTCACATGGAGTGTTAAAGAGTAAAGTGTTAGGAGAAGCACAGCAGTATCGTGATGAGCGTATGCAGTTTATGTCGAGTAGGTACTCGGAAAATTACTGGTAACTGGGATAACTGTGGAAGTGAATACTCTGTAGTATTGGAGAATGTTGGGAAGCTAGGGGACAGTAACGGTAAGCGGAAGTGGATACTCGGCAGTGGTGTTGAAGAATTGTGGCATACGGACAGTCGGTGATACTGAAGCTGTGGAAGTTAGACTGTTAGTTACATAAATAGACAGATAGTGAGGTGAAAAGCGTGTTTGCGGAACACGAGCCAAAATTTAAACTCTACCTATTTAATAAGAGTACAGACATCTTCTCGACATAACAAACTAAATTAGTCTCTTTACATGTTTACTCCATAAGAGTACTAACCCGACTATTAAAAACTAAATATCTTACCTATTCTCTTCCGTGAGTGGTTAGTGGATGAAGGGTAAAGGGCATCAAAGCATAGGGCATCCAAAGTCACGCATGTATGCATAATAATGTTAAGACTTTTCAACACATATCTGTCAAAGATCGGTGACATTCAGACTAAACAAAAACTCTTTGCAGGAAAAATGGTAATTATTTCTAAACAGAATTTTGACTTACAAAGATAAGTTGAAATATTATTCCTGAACTATAATGTAGAGAAGTTTTTAAAAAGTTATTTATTTGTTATTGCGCTTACCCTCGTCTTATCACATTAGTTTTTTTTTTTATAAAAGTGTTGTCATCTCACGGGAATGCTACTGTGAAGACAGCAAGGGTCAATTTTATCCTATATGAAAATTGGAAATAATTATCAAGTTTGACACCGGTCGGAATGGAAAACGGGCTATCTGAATCACAGCCGGTCACCTAACGTACAGGGTGTAAATCGAAAAGTGGATAATAGGCGTTTAACACGGAAAATCAGTTTTTCTCTGCGCAAACGGTACCTAATTTTGTGCAAAAATAGTTCAAATAAAATTTATAGAGATTTAAATTCTACATTCAAATCATGTAAAACGATTATTTTAGCTCTTCATATAAACGTAAAAATTAATTATAAAGTTAATTTTAACAGTCAATTAAACTTAATTTAGATTACAGAACCACATTAACACGAAACATAAAAAGGTAAATTATTTTACTTCTAATTGACAGTTAAAAACAATGATTTTCTTTATTTTTTGTCATAAATCCATGGTTGCCTAGACTAAAAGAGAAGAGGTAAAATAATCGTTTCAAATGCTGTAGATGCAGAAATTAAATCTCTATAACTTTTATTTAAATTATTTTTGCATAAAATAATTAAGTAACGTTTGCGCAATGAAAAACCAACTTCCCATGTTTAAGGCCCTTGTTCCACTTTTCGATTTATACCCTGTACATAGTCACACGACCCCATTTATGATTTATTAATAATAAAGAAATTAGTTATTTGATCTTATTTTTGCAGTTACCCTGTATTAAATAGGATAGTTTATATTACTTCTCAATATAACTAAATTTTATTGTGTTGATTTTACAGGTCTCCTGTAAATTTTAAACTATTTTATCATCAAATAAAAGTTTTAATGTGTAAATAAAATCTTCGTTACAAGTCTCGTTTTCGTTCCTGGGCATTAAGCAGGCGTCTTAAAACTCTAATTTGGGGAAGATACGTCAGCAGGAAATATAGACCATCAACAGAAAATTGTGGATGAAAACAAATATATTTATTTACGTTTTATTGTCAATTTGATAAAATAAAATCAAGTACCTTACATACAGCGAAACTAATTCATTAACAGTAACTAAACAAACAATCTACGTAGGTGAGTCAATCCTTTATAGTGTTTACCACATAGCCATACCTCATAAACTGGGCAATAAATACCGTCGACTACTTCCCGTTGAGGGATATAAGTGCAGACAGAACATTAACTTTATGCATCGTACGTAAAAGCCAAATTTGAGTTTGGCGTGGCGTTTAACTTATATCGTAAAGCTACAGCACTGGGCGATGAACATTGGCGAAAGTCTATAACCATCATCGTCGTCCAAATGGGGCTAGGGGGCAAACACCCTGCCCCTGCCTCCAGTTTAGCTACATTACCGCTTGAGTAGTCGCAAATTGAAGTACCGTGTTCCTTCGATGATAGTGTTTTGTCCAGCGGAAGTTATAACCGAATTTATGGACTACGAAGAGCATAAACACAATATTCGAGAGAATTCTTGCTATATTTTTACTTGTTTGGATCACAGGTGGAATTTTATGCTTCAATATTAAAGTAATAAAATGTATACAAAACTTTAATATTAAAGTTTCAGATATTTGTATGACACATTTTTTTGGCAGGGTGATATATAACCAATGTAACAAACTTTTGAGAAAAAAATTGAGAATCGCATTGAACTCCCGCACGTCGCCAATCAATAAATATACAACAATATACCAGTAATTGTTAAGAATATTATTGGAGAGGTAATTATAATAATAAATTTAAACATTACTTGCAATGCGAATACTATGATTATTATTATTTTATATTTCGGTGTCTTTATGAGTCTATAAATGCACTGAAAACACGTAGTTCAGAAGATCTATAAACGCACTGTTTTTGGCGCTTTTCGTTGCCTAAAGGTGGTATGACTGCTTTCAAAAGTGACACATAGATAACATATAACCTCAAATTGCTGTCAGTCAACAAATGAACTTTCATCTGTAAGTTAAAATTTTTAGTGGGAAGTGCTACCAACATAACTGATGAAGAACACGAAGTCATACTTTTGATGTCACATTTTAAAAAAAAATAATAAAATTATAAAATTACCCCAATACAAAAAATAGTATAAAATAGTTATGTATGATATGTGTTAAAAGTGACATTTTATTTTCTGAGAAGGAAGTTTGGAACACGAGGCGAATCACTTTTAACACATATCATACACCAGTTTTTCTACAAACACTATTTTTACCTTCAGTCACCTTTGAGTTTTTAATGAATAAGCACGTTTTAGGGTCCCTAGAATACGATTTTACTATTTTTACGATGATGTATGTATGTATGTGTGTGACGATTATTTCGGATCGCATAACTCCAATACCACCTTTCCAAAAATTATAATTTTAGCGTATACCTTTTCTTTAGATCCATATGAAGAGCTGATTTGATTTTGGTTATAATTGGTCGACTCGAAGTACCCTAATTTGAAGATTTTAACAGTTTTTCTTGAAAAAATTCTGTTAAATATCACTTTTTCACATTTAATGTTATTATAAATATTTAAGAATATTTTATTCTCTATACGATTTGATTACATTTTATACTTCATATTCAATGTACAAAACAGATTCGCACACCCAGCAATAAGGTAATAAGCCGTGATGATATATTTATTTATTTATTTATTTATTTATTATTAATTTATATTCAATGGATATAGAGTAAAAAATTATAAAGAAATTAAATTTCACAAAGCAGCCAGCTGTGCTATAAACATGGAAACATCTACTACATTAAGAAAATTCTGATTGACAAATGTCAGTGTCAAAGTGCAATTTACAGAATATGTTTGAGTTATAATTTTCCTGGAAATATATAGAATCTTACAAGAAACTTTCTGTATGGAATTTATACAAAATACATAGAACTGACTGAAGGTAATGTACTGGAAATATCATTTTAAAAAACTTTCTGCCTATGCATACGAAATACAATGAAGTTATCTGCAAGTAATTTTACATCGGACGGCTCACAAATAACCTTGAATCTTTCGTGAATAATAGTTTAACTAATTCGCTTTTAATACTAACAAAACAATGGTTTGTTACTTTTTAACACTGGTGTCATACAAGATTTGTAGAAAAAACATTTTTCAAAGGCTCGTCCTTTGTATAGGCACTGAATGCATGGGTGCTCTGGGTGCGCAAGCATCCATATAAAATTTGTAATGGGTGCGGAACACCCATACAAATTACTCAGTTATTGATGTTTTTTATTCAAAATTGCCGAGTTACCTAGTTAAAGTTGAAAAACTTAAATACCAATTTTAAACCTTACAATGACATGTGCATTATTTGTAACGAATTTGCAATAACCCCTATAAAGTTTACACAAATATATTATGAAATTGATTCGGAGCAATTACATATTTGCAGGAAACAAATATTTCAGGAAATTATAAATTTATTTATTAAAAACCTCAATCAATAAAATTAAATTTAATTTAAATTAAATAAATGACGGTCAAATAAATAATATAACTGAATGAATACAATACGTTTCATATTAAAGATTAAATTGTATTTGTAGCAAGGTTCAATAATTGAATGAATGAAGTGCCCCTTAATTATGAATATTTATTTGCTAAATACCAGTCATTTTTCTGTGTTCGTTACGAAAAAGTACAAGGCAAGTCACGAAAACGTACAGGACGATCTATGTACATTATGACACAATGTGTGTTCCCCACGATAGTTTTGAAAGCTGGTGAAGTGACAGTAAAAGTAGATAGTGGGATGATGTGCCCATTACCCGGCAAATATAGAGATTCGCTTAGAATTGTTTTCGCTTGCAATTCAACTAAATATAACAACAATAACCTCACCCCGAGTTTTCTAAGAGTGATTTTTGTGCGTTAGGTGAAGTTATTGTTGTATTGTTGTGTGTGCTTAAATTGCAAGAAAAAAGTAGTTTTGAGCAAGTTTATACGTTTACCGACAATGTGCACATTGCCTTACTATCTACTTTTACTGTAACACATACTCATTACTGCAGTAAAAAATTTCACACCATATTTAACACTATCTTAATTTCCATTTGGGACACACCAACTTTAGTGACAATATAATACAGAGGAATAGGGTAAACGATATACACTAAAATATGTTAAAATAATAACACTAGATAATGTGTTGTATGTTAATTTCTTACACATTTATGAGTTACATTTTTAATAAAATTTAGTGTTTTACTTGGTGTTAAATTAATAACATTATTTGATGTTAAAAATTAACACGGTATCGTGTAATAATATAGTGTTATTTTAACTAATTTCAGTGTTAACAGAGAAACATAGTTTTGGGTTAATTTAAGTATTAGTGTCAATGTAAAAAACAGCTGTTTCTGATAATATTAATATATTGTATAATAACAGACAAAATTCATCTATTTTAATAATAATAATAATAATAATTTTAATGTTAATTTTGTCTCACACGAGTCGGATGACTTCATTCTATGAATTCTACTAATACTGATGTCTGCGCCGAAGAGTTTTGGTATTCTTCAGCTGGTTCGATGTAAAAGTTGCCTTCTTCCGATGTTATGTAACCAGTCTGAAACAGTGTAAAATCAAATCAGATGGAAATAAATTCAACGATATCAAGCAGTCCTCATATAATTTAAAACAATTGGAAACTATTTTAAATAGTTTCAGAGCCCAAATCGTATATGTATTCAAATATTTCATTTTTCATAAACTAATAAGCAATTACACATAAAAAACTATTCTTACAATTTGTGCGTAAATACCTTTTATACGTAACTCCTTTAAAGTTGGATTACTGACTGCATATTTTGTTTACTAAATGATCTGCCGACCAAATTTTGAAGATCATCATTGTACTACTTTGTACTATAAAATCAAATATGTAATTTATTACTACAATGATATAGAAAAACATAACATGCATACCTACATGACAATATAACAATATAAACTTACTTTGTTGAAGAAATGAGACTAATTTTTGCGGAGCATCCCGCGCGGTCCAATTCCATGCGGTCGAAATCCCACGCGGTCGAAATTCCTCGCGGTCGAAATCCCACGCGATCGAAAAGTACCCCCACCACTTTGTTCGTTCTCCAGAAATTCAAATATTTCCACGCCGTCGAATCCCACCCGGTTGAAATGTTACACGATACAAATCCCTCGCTCCCGTACCGCACTCTTTATCAATCGTATTGCATTCCCACAATCTATGCTTCGTGGTAGTTCCGCGTCAAAAATAATATATTTTAAAAAAATTAAAACATATATTATTATACAACAAACTATTTAATGAATGAAGCAGGAAAAGAATTTACTTATACATTTTAAGTAAAATTATTGATATTGTTGGTCCGCCATTTTAGATTAGCTGTCATATTATGTGAATAAGCAGTTCATTCCTTATTTCAGTTGTAAAATTATGTATTACTGAGTCTATTATAAATCTTTTGTTGCTTTTATTTCCAAATATATTTTCTTCCACTCTGCATATTTTGACAATAACGGTAACTTGATATATCCACACATACTTGTCTACTTGAAAATAAATTTAATTATTTTATAATATTAAATAACTAGGAAACTATCATGTTTACATAAAATGTATAGGTAAATTCTTTTCCTGCTTCTTTCATTAATCGTTGTACAATAATATAATATGTTTTAAAATTTCTTTTTAATATATTATCTGTGACGCGGAACTACCACGAAGCATAGATTGTTAGAATGCAACACGATCGATAAAGAGAGCTGTACGGGAACGAGGGATTTGTATCGTGTAACATTTCGACCGGGTGGGATTCGACGGCGTGGAAATATTTGAATTTCTGGAGAACGAACAAAGTGGTGGGGGTACATTTCGACTGACTGGGATTTCGACAGGTGGGATTTCGACCGCGTGGGATTTCGACCGCGTGGAATTCGACCGTGTGGAATTCGACCGCGCGGAACGAACTCTAATTTTTGTATGTAGACAGCACCTAAACACTGAAGACCTAACACTTACTAACTACGCAGTAAACAATCTACGAACCAGTGGGAGTGGGGACACGCATAGATTTAACACGAAATTGTGTCTCTCATCTCTCATGACACCGTACAGTATTGTAAATATCACTGAATTGTGTTAAAAATATTTAACATTATTATGTGTAAATTTAACTTTATTTTTATTGCGTAAAAAATAAATAACAAAATTTAGTGTTATTACAGAAGAATTGACACTGTATTTTTAGGAAGTTTTTTAACATTTTGTTTTAGTGTTACAAATACACAAACATGGTGTTATTATTAATAATAAAATTTTAAGACCGTTGAATTTGTTAAATTTTAACACTAAAATTCCATCTATTTTTTACTACAATAAATTATTTATAGAATGTAACGTTCATATTTTAGTGTACCTTTAAAATTAAAATCTGTTTCTATGTATTGTTGAAAATTAAAAATACCCATTTCAGGATTTGCCAATCCTCTTCGCAGATTTCGGTAAATAAAAAGCTGTCATGGAGGTAACAGCACCGGAACGTACTTTTGTGCTACGCACATGAAAATTGTAAATAATTTTCAAGTTCTAAGTTTGAAATTGAAAGTTTAATAATTTAAATTTGTATTTCTATTATGAGGGCTTTAATACTCCCGACTGCCACATCGTCCATTTATACAGTAATTATACTTTGCTAAATATTTCTGTAACTAATCAAGGAAAATGTGAAGAGTTACTAATTAACCTGCTGAATAAGTGATTTGTAACTTGAAGATACATTTCTTTACGATTCATGTTCGCAAATTAAATCTCCACCGGTAAAAAGCAGCAATGAGCTGTGAATTCATACAATATTATTCCTTTTTCTTTTTCGCTGACTGAGAAAAATGAAAAAGCTTTTAATTAACATAAATATCCTTAATTAAAGGTGCGACTTTTGATTCGCCTTAAGAATAAAAATTATACAGCGATTAAAATTTATACGACTCTGAAAATTTAATTAAAAAATTATTTCTTTGTCCATTCTCCATTCATTTTTTGTGCAAAATTAATTGTGTTGCTTTGCGAAGTTATAAACGTAGGACGTGGGATGCATTCAGCTTTTGTTTCGTTAATACTCTAAACACGTTGAAATAGAGATCATATTGAAGTGGAGTTATTTCAGATATTTATATATTTTATTGCACTCAACTACTGAGTTACTTACCTATAGTTCATCTAAACTTCATAGAGATAATAATCGTTAAGTTTTATTACAAGTATATGAGCACAATACAGAAAACTATAAAATATCTTTGAATAGAAATAAAGCAAAATGAATCTGCTCAGTACTCTTAATCTGAATCTTTGTACATTAAGAAGGATTTTACATAAAAATCGCTGCCGTCCGAAGGTGCGTAATGAAAAGAGAATTTTGAAAGTTTTTGGGTAATTAATTCAAAAACTGTTTGTTTTATAAAGTTTATGAAAGAGTAATTACATCCCTTAATATTGAGGAATTTTTTTCGAAAAAGGAGACTATTAAAATAAGGATTTAATTAAAAATAAATGTTTTTACTTCCTTGTATAAAGTAAAGGAAGTATTGTAATCGCGAAAAATTTCCCTGAATCCATTTTGACTAATTTCGTCGTGACGTCTGTACGTACGTACGTACGTACGTATCTCACATAACTCAAAAACGGTAAGCCGCAGAAAGTTGAAATTATTTATTTAGGACTGCTATAACATCTAGTTGTGCACCTCCCTTTTTGGTCATTACATAATTTCCATAATTGGTACATTATTTGAAGCCTACATAATTAATTTTAATGAAAAACTATTTTAAAATATTATCCAAAACTATTCAAATTTGGTATATAAAACTTTTATGTCAATTGGAATAATATAGTAGATTTTAGTTAAAACAGGCTAACCGGAAGTGATATATTACCTGAAGTTGTTAACAGTTTTTCTTGAACAAAATGGTTTCATTTTGATTTTAGAAATAAATGCTTCAAATAAGAGTTTTGGAGAATTAAATTCTGCGTCTAGCACATCAAGTATTATAAAATAAGCCTTTTGTATAAGCGATATATGTAAATTTAATACTTATATACTTTTTGGTTTTTATAATTAAGCTTTCCCATAGAAAGAACAAAAAATAACAAAAAAATAAAAAATACGTGCAAGTTTATAATTGAGTCTATACTTCATATTGGTCTTACGTACAAGGAAGTCGTGTGGTGTCCACATCAGATTTTTTCTCAAATTGTTTAAGAATATGATATGTTAAATTATTTTACAAATAAGGTTCAACAGCTTAAATAAAATAGTCATTTATGTAACAACTGAGTAAAGAATAAGTTTTTTTTTCTTACGAGCTAGGCAAATTCTTCGAATATAATAGTTATTTATGTACTTATCAAGTGTCATAGGTGCTACAAGCATTTGAAACCGAAAGTTGCATTGTACGATTCGAGATTCATATTATATATCAATTTACGCGCAAGAAATAAAATTAAGTATATGTATTTCATTTTTTACACATATCTGTCATATCAATAATTAATGAAGGTAGCGATGCTTTGGACATCCTTGACAATCAAACAGCATATATTTATTTCAACAAGAATTGTTTTAATGTGTGTCAGTGTCAGTTCAATTTATTTATTCGGAATAATGTCTCAAAAATACTAGAGGTAATAGAAAATGCAACCTCACTTATTTTATTACTTGCCAAATCCCCTCAATTGAGAGAAAGTTTCTAGCAAAAGATTCTATATTTTCATACGTAATATAACAAGTGATATGATTATCATCGATGATATTCTCGAGTGAAATGTGCTGCTTCGGTTTCACGAGCAATATCTTCGATTATTAATCATATCACGAGCTTATATGTAATGTGAGAATATAATGAATTTTTGTGACACATTGTGTGTACTGCTAACCTAACTTTTAATATATTGTATTGCAACGTGGTTAATTTGACAATTACATTATTATTTTCATCCTTGTTGATATCAACCCAACGATTATCACGCATTTTTATACTCAAAATTAACTGTCAATGTCAAATAAAGAAAACAAATCCCTTGGTAACGAATATAAATAAGGTGATAATTTCTTTGTTTTTTATCATCGCTGTGATAGACATGTAACTAGGAAGATTCTGAATGTTGATTTGCGGAAAACATATCACGTGACTCATGAATTATATTCTCAGTAAAATTATAGCTGTATTCTTTTTGGACAAAATCTCAGCTCATCTCAGATCACTACAGATAAACTCAGGAAATCGTTGTTCTTTCTGACACAACTGATTTGAGTTGTTCTGAGTAAACTCACTTCTCCCCTTTCCGATGCTACACTACCGGTTTACAAAACTCAAAATGATTTGAAACACTCAGTTTGCATTTTAAGGTTATATAATTCAACAAAATTTATATTCACATATACAGATATACATACAAGTAATATATTTTCAAGATTATCCATTTTTCGTTTATAAACAGTATCATAGATCAGAAAAATGTCAATAAATTTGACAGCTGCTACAATAAATGCTATCGGTAAAGAAGGAAATGATAAAATGGAATAAAACTTGTTCTTTTTGCAAAATCACAACTCACTTTAGCTCAACTCAGTTATGTACTGATCTGAGATACAATTATGTCA